>WBMZ01014158.1:210383-299561 GCA_013400975.1 Atrichornis clamosus | reverse complement strand
AAAAAAAAAAAAGGCATTGATTCTGTGCTTTGCAAGTCAAAGATAAAATCATACAAGACATTCCAGAAAGTGGAGGTGGGGTAGGGCAGGCCACATAGAAAAGCTACTGAGAACAAGTAATTTGTATTACTGTTATCTTCTTCTACCCTCACATTTTGTGGGCTTCTTGGTTCAAGTTGGGCAGACGCATTAGATATGAAATATTTTAACAGTCTAGTAGAGATGCAGTGTTCTCTCACAGCACTCTAGGCCATTGCATTACAGCCAGACAACTGACCCATGGCATGCTCTGTCTTTAAACAGCCATCAATGACGGCTTGGTGGGAAAAAAAAGAATATCTGAATTTTTTTTTCGCTTCTCAAAATTATACTTGCTCACAATTTTCAGTTTCAAAGTATGAAACAAGCAAATGATCTGTCAGATAAATCAGATTTTTTTTTCCCCAGATAGGAGTTAAAACAATTGACATGAAGCAGCTATAAAAAATAACAAAATGCTGCAGCAGTGAGAAGGAGACAAGGCCTTCTGTAACCAGGGGAGTGAACAGCCATTAAAGCAATACCCCAGGCCATTGTAATAAATTAGGTGTGGTGATAACTAAAATTGCAAAAGAAAAAAAGTATCCCTTGAATTGCAGGTATCAGCCTGTCCACACATTTACACATGGCTGCTGATTATTCTTTACACTAAGGCTTTCAAGCTGATAGATTCAGTGTAGTGCAGGCTGGCACAAAAACTACATAGCACATTGATCAATGAGTTTTAGAAAAAAAGATCTGTGACACAGATCATAGAATATGTATCTTGGTGATTGAACTAAATGAAATGGAATCTGTTTTAGCAGCTTTACAAACTAGTTCTCCAACATGTCCCACTGCTGTGCCCAGAATCACGTCAGCACGGTCATTCTGCAGCTGTGTGCTCCTGTATTCAGCACTTACTACAATAAATATATGTGCCAACAATTTCATGTGCTTGGGAAAAAAAGATGTGTACTGAGATTTAATGCACAGGCTGTGGCAACAAGTCTCAAATGGCACCTCTGACTACCTCAAACATAAAAATTTCTCTTTTTAGAAATATGAAAAAAATCTGGTTATTCTTCTTTAAATACGGAAAAATATTAAAAGGTGTCTTCTTGATCACGGCCTGAACCATGTAAATTCCAATATCAGTAAGGCATCAACTGTCCATGTGAAGAATGATATAGGCTTGCTTATGCACAGGAGTGCTTTTTTCCTGTGCCTTTTACTTTCTCCCTCAGTGGCTCCAGTTTCTAAACCTTACTCCTGCTCCTCTCGTCATAACCAGGCACAGGTATCAGCAAACTTGCTGGGTTACCAAGAGACACTAAAGTGTTTAAAGAGCAATCGCTTCAGGAAAGCACAGGAAGAAAAGGGAGAAGTAGTGCAGAACTGTAATCTTCTAGACTTTCACTGGCATTTCACTCTGCAAACAAGAGGGCAGCCGCTCCCAGATCATCACACATCCATACTTTCTGCTCATCAACAGGAGAAAAAATATGTGCCTGCTTACACGGAATGAGGGTTACATTAGTTAATATACTTAAATTCAAGGGGTAAACTTGAGATATGCCTGAATGTGACATACGAGTGAAACAGTGCCTTTCATTAATTTTTTAAAAATCATTTTCACTGGCAGTGCAGTGGGGGACATTCATTATCTCTCCTGTAATTGTCTTCTAGTTTGACGTGTGTAAGCCATAAAAGAGAAGGGATTACACAGAAATTAACATCTGACTCATCGAGGCATTAATTAAACAGCCAGTTCTCTTCATGTACTGCACTACTCTTGCCCCTATCCTATGCATGTTTTTGGGAAGAGGAATCACAATCATCTTCCTTGTTTATCTCTCTGTAATAGGTGTTTGAGTAGCTACATCACAACACCTTTGCAACCAAATGTAGCACTTCTGATTTTTTATTGATTTGTTGTTATTTTACATCAAAGCTATTCCAGAAATCAGCATGCTAATGGCAGAAAAATTAATACAGGGAGATTTTGTTTCCCCTGCAAAATAAAACATATTTTGAGTGGAGAAATCACCAAAAGAAGGATATAGCTTAATATAGCTTAATTTCTCTTTATTCATTTTTATCATCCTATAGCCAGGAAAGATTGAATGTCCCCAAAGCAAAGAGTCTGAGGCTTATAGTGTTTCACAGAATTTTCCCAAATTACTTTTCTAAACATTTTTTTCACAGAACTCTTTGACAGAGTGATGGTGCCATAATAAAAGAGGTAAACTCTTATTATTAAATTATCATCAGCAATTCACATTTGCGATAGAAAGTTTCATTAAAGGGAGAAAGAATTCCATTGCAATATAAGAATGTAGATTTATCTAAAATACTGTCTAATAAGATGAGGGCAATCTTTTGCTTTATTAATTCCTGAGATCGTTAAGAAACATCCAAATCTTGAAATCATGTTGTCATTCCACTCCGTTCGCAAAGGCTTTTCTATACAAATAACTTGACTAGAACAGCTATTACAAAATAAGATAGCTATTCTTGACTGGCATTTTGTGTGCAGATGTTAATTATAGACTATTTTTATTATTCTAAAGAGGAGTCTCTATGGAAAGTTCTCCAAGAATAACTGCTAAACCAAGCATCTCAAGAAAATTCTTCCATGTTGTGCTCTGTGTGCTGGTGAATGAAAATATTTTTACTATATCCAACTTTAAAAAATTAAAAATATGAATAGCAGTTTTCTGCTCTTCTAACAAAGTACTTAACGGTATTTTTAAGAATATCATTGTTCAGCAAAGTGTATACAGAAAAAGCGTATCTATATATGAAATTAACTATATGCATTACAACCACTTTCCCAATAATTCTGTAAATACATTCAGAATCCTGACATTTAATTGCTGGTGTTTCCTGCAGTTGTCTAAAGCAAGTGGGGAAACCGTGACCCAGTCGTTGCTGAAATAAAAGAAGGGAATGGAAAGAAAATATGAACCATACAAGAAACATCAGAGAAATGTGGGGGAAACAATCCTGTGCACTAGGAATTTGCTTCACTTGCAAGAGAAGTGAAACAGTGAACAGAAAAAAGGAACTCTATTCTGACCTCATGCTTATATAAACCCCATGCATTTAAATGGATACACTATGGTATAAGAAACATGTTAATGAATCACAGAATGGTCTGGATTGAAAGGGACCTTAAAGGCCTTCTCATTCCACCCCCTGCCAGGGTCAGGGACACCTTTCACTATCCCAGGTTGCTCAGAGCCCCATCCAACCTGGCCCTGAACACTTCCAGGGATGGGGCAGCCACAGCTTCCCTGGGCATCCTGTGCCACCACACTCACAGTAAAGAATTTCTTCCATCTGTGTAACCTAAATCTCCCCTCTTTCCGTTTGAGCCCATTACTCCTTGTCCTGTCACCACATTTCCTGATGAAGAGTCCCCCTCCTGCTTCCCTTCAGATACTGGAAAGTTGCTATGAGGTCTCCATGCAGCCCTCTCTGCTCCACGCAGAACAGCCCCCATTCTCTCAGCCTGGGGAGGTTCTCTAGTCCCTTTATCAACTCCCTGGCCTCCCCTGGCCTGGCTCCAGCAGCTCCATGTCCTTCCTGTGCTGGGCCCCAGGGCTGGATGCAGCTCTGCAGGTGGGGTCTCACCTGAGGGGGCAGAGGGGCAGAATCCCCTCCCTCCTATTCCTGCTGCCCACGGGGTTTGGGTGCAGCCCAGCACACGGGGGGCTCTCGGCTCCCAGCACACAGGGATGGGCCGTGTTAAGTTTTTCATCAACCATCAATATTAACAGCCAGCCTATGACCCATCCTTTAATTTAATTCCATACTGCCATTTCTTAACATTTCCCACCTCTGTACCTTTTCCACCAGGCTGCTCCCATATATTTAAATGTTATATCAAAACAGTATTTCTATCATTGTCTGACTTTAAAGAGTAAAGCAGTCCTACTGAAATCAATGCATCTTTGTACATGCTTAAGGTTATGATGTGCTAGGGCACACAAAATAAAGAACTTTTCTGTTTTCAGTGGGACAGTTTTGATTTTCTTAAATGCATGTCACCACACTAGTAACATATACTGGACATATATATATATATATACATATATATGCAGATTTTTTCAGCAATATTACTTGTATTGTGTATACATTTTTTCCACATGAAAAATAAGCCAAGAAGATTTTGACATGAAGAGCATCGTGGCATCCTACTTCCTTGCTCTCCACTAAAATAACAGTTAGAGATTTTATTTATAAATAATCTTTCTTCATTTTGATGCCCTCTAACAAAATATAGCCAGCATTGCTGTTCTGATTACCAAAAAAACCAAATACTTGTGATACTTTTCTTGTTATAGAACTGCTTTACATCAGTGGTAATGTATTTTTAAGATGTCACTGGAGACTATTCAGATGCACTATTAACTGTCACGATGAGTAATTTTCCTTGATTCATAAATTTAAAGGGCCATTACACCTCCTGTATATTTAATTAAAAATCTGTCGGTCTGCTATAAAATAATAATAATATGAAAGGTCTTGAAGGTCGCCGTGGTCGTGCTTTGAGTGGGATTCTGTGCAGTCCAGCTGTACAGACGGGCACAAGGAGTCACTGTGACTTCTTTCGGCTTAAAACAGCGCCTCGCCCTCACATCGCTTTTTGGTCAGCCGAAACACTCAAATGTTTGTTCCGTGATTTCACTGCCTTATCCCTACTTCCAGCCTGGGTGGGTTTGCCTTAGGGAAACGCGCCAACAGCGAAAACGCTTTTCTTTGAGGAGTTTAAACTTTTCGTGATGAGAAGTTTATTTTGTTGCAACAAATGCCCTTGATCTTATGAAGATCTCCCAGCTTAAAAGCAAACAAATAAACGAACAGAACGAGGGGAAGGGCGGCTGGATGCAGCCCAGCGCAGCCCCCGGGATGCGCGGGGGCACTGCGGGGGCGGCAGAGGAGAGGGATGCTCCGGGAGCCGCTGCCCGCCGCACCTCCCCGCTCCAGGGCTTGCGGGCGGGCGGCCAGGGCACATCCCCGCGCCCAGCCCCGGCTCCTGCGCTGGGAGCGGGGAGGCGCCTCCTCGGACGCGTTAAAAGTTTGGGGCGGCTCCGGGCTCGCCGGAGGCAGAGCGCGGGCGGCGCGGCCGCTGCGCCCCGGCTGCCGCACCAGCTCCGCGGGCGCTGCGCCCCCGGCCCTGCGCCGCTGCCGCCGCGGAAGATGGCGAGCCGCAGCCTCCGCCTGCTGCTCCTCGCTTGCCTGGGGCTCCTGAGCTGTAAGTGGCCGCGTCCCTGCCCCGCGGGGCCGTCGCGAACCGCCGCCTCCGGGAGCGCCCCGGGCTGCCCGCCCCGCTACGGTGCCGGGCTGCGGGGCGACGGTCCCCCCGAAGTCTTTGGGGGTGTGTTGAGGAGGGGAGGCTCCTGGACGTGTCGCTGCCCCTCCCTCAGCCCGGAGCGAGAGGAGCCAAGTCGCGTCTCCAAAAGAGAAAAGCGAGCGAGCGCGTCCCCGGCCGCAGCCGGGGCGGTGCGCGCTGATTCCTTCCATGTGTCTCCTTCTTTTCGCGCAGATGTAACCTGTTTAAGGCAGGCCGGGTTGAGCGCAAGCCAGCGGCTCTCTGCCGCGGCGCAAACTTTAGGATGTGGGCTGCGTAGTTGGCTTTTCTGAGGGCCTTTACAAGGGGAATGAACAAGGGGTGGGAACGCATTTTCTGTTGTCAGCACTGGATGCTGCAGCTCCAGAATAGACTTATGTTTCCAATGTTTTTATGGTCCTATTGTCTAACTCCTTAAAAACAACAGGGGAAAGTTAAAATAAGTTGGACAAAGGTTCCCCACCCAGAAAGCACGTCTAAATAATAGAAAAAACAGGTCGTGGGGCCACATACCTGCAGAGGAACAGAGAATTAATAACAATGTTAACAGTGCCGGTCGTGGCTGTAATTTTCAGATCACATCTTCCAGTTCTCCCGTTCTCTGCTTCTTGTGTCTTACCGGTGTTTTGGGGACAGGGGCCGTACACGGTAATAGTGTTTTGAAAAGAATTGTGTAGCACAGTCTTGCACTGAAATGACCACCTGGCACCAGCCTGGGATGGGTTCTGAACCTGTTGTAGATGTGGGACATCCATGGTAATGGTGCTGGGTATGTTTTGAGGTTTACTTTTCATTCCTCCTCACCTAACAGAAACCTGTGTGTGTGTAAACTCGTTTTTTTGCAGAGTTCTGCAGAGGAGAGACTTGAAGTGATGAGTGTCTGTTAGGTGTTGGGCTCCCTGGCAATTTTTCTTTTCCTCTCTCTTTGCTCCTATAATACCTTATGGAAATGTTGGGCTGTTAAAAGAACAGCAGACATTCTCTGTCAAATAGAAAATAAAAATAAGCTTTTTTTTTCCCCCCCTTCATTTATTGTTAATTGCATGGTACATCTGAGCAGGTGAGGCTGCTGTGGTTGTTTTCGGTGACAGGTTTTGGTGTGTTCAGGCTGCTCAGCCTTCTGGTTAGTTGTGTCTGTTGGCAGTGCTGGCTTTGACTGCTGAGGACATGAGAGAGGGTGGTTTGGAAAGCAGTACAGTGCATCAAAGCATGGTGCCTACATTGTTATCAGACTTGGGGTGGGTGTTGTTGGGGTTTTTTTTTCCTTTTCCTGTCCCAGTGGCAAAGAAACACCAGGTGGGAAGAAAGTTTACCAGCAGGGTGCTGGTAAGGAGTCTTTGCGTGAAGCAAGTGACTGTAGGTGCGTGGGTGTGCAAATGCTGATTGTTTGCGTGAGCCAGAGGAAATCCAGGCATAAATCCAGGCAATCAGGAGTCTGCTGTTCCTCCTGTGGCTGGAGTGTGTTCATATGAACAATAAGACTGAGTAATTCTGATGTCCGAGTCAGGCTGAGCAGTCTCTCATGTGGGGCTCACGTGCTTTGGAGATGGTGAGGAATGGGCAGAAACCAGTGCAGAAAAGAAAGTAATGGTTGATATCTCACAAGCAGCGTGGGGGTTGTCCTCTTTTCCCAGCCAACCTGCAACATGGCAAGAAGACACAGCCCCAGGCTGAGCCAGGGGAGGTTCAGAGTGGGCATCGGGAAGAATTTCTTCATGGAAAGGGTTGTAAAGCATTGGAACGGGCTCCCAGGGAGGTGGTGGAGTCACCATTCCCGGGGGGTTTCAAGGAATGACTGGACGTGCCACTCAGTGCTCTGGGCTGGTTGACGAGTTGGTGACTGGTTAAGGGTTGGACTCGATGTCCTTGGAGTTCTTTTCCAGCCTAAATGATTCTGTGATCATATTGTGGAGCAGGTGTAAAGAGCCTTTCCGGTAGTTGAACTGCAGAAATCAAAAGCTGTATAAATTGGTCACAGGGCATCAGCATAACCAAGGCAGATGAGGCTTGGGTTGCTTTTCATTGAGAGCCTACTAAGAAATATTCATGGCCTGCAGGAATAACAGTTTCTCTAAGCTAATCTTCCCTTTCACCTTTAATCTAGGGGAAAGTAAGGGGGCTGGGGTCTTCAGTCGTGTTCTCTCTCAGCATTAGCTGCTGGAACTGATGTTATCTGAAAGTTTTAAAAGGTGTCGCAGGGTAAGACTTGTGAGCTCTGTTGGCAAGACAGAGTATGTACAGAAATTATTGTTTTTAACCATCTTCTCTGGAGGACATAGCGTGTACTGATGAATTGGCCTTTCTGTGAAGCTTTGAGGTGTGATTTTTCTTACATTAGTCTGCATTAAAATTAAGCTTAAGCTGGTGATGCTGGAAGCACAATGTGTCAGTGTGAGGACAATGCAGAGACAATAAATAGTAGTCGTGCATAAATATTTGATGGAGCTCACTGGGGTAGTTTGATTGAGCAATAAATAAGGCGATATTTTTTTTATTTGCTTATTTTGGCTTTAAAAAAACCCACTTCTTATTCCTCAGAAATTTTTCAGTCAGATACAGAGGTTCTAGACCAAAAAAGCCTTTTGTTTCTTTCCCCCCAGCCCCAACAAGAAATCATAAAGCATGGCAGCACTGCTGTAGTAACTGACACTGGAAGTGTTTAAACTATGCTTTCTTGGCTATATGTGATACACAACTGATGTACTCAAATTTGAGACTCTTGTCAACCCTCAGCCTTCTGTTGAACCCTCTTTGTTAGCTGGATTAGCTTGGTAGGAAGTGATTTCTAAACCAGGCCATATCCAGGCGAGGTGGGATTTCTTAAATTTGTAAGACTGCACACTTCTCTAGTAATATCTGTTCAACATGAAGCAGGCTGCCTGGTTTTGGACGGGGAGTGGGGGAAGAGGCATCAGTCGAATGTTCATTCTCTTGCTGGTTTGGGTGAGAAGCAGTATTCCTTTGCTATAGGCTGCTCGAGGCCTAGAAACCTGCACAGGCTCTTAGACATAAGCTGTGAGAGGAGAATAAGCTGCTAAAATATAAACAAACAAACGAAAGCTAAGTACAAAAAAGCAATGTTTGTTTGTAGTCTCCAGCCTAACGTTTTTCATTTATGGCTGTGGTGACACTGCACAAGATACACAGATGCTTCTAAAACTGATACAAATTGACGTGATGGGAAGATTATTTCTGTCGTTAAAAGGGGCACGTGCTTCTCCCTAGGTTATTTTATTACCTTTACAATTTCGCCTTCTTGGTTAAATCCTCAGGGCTCAGGAGAAACTGTCTGTGAGTTACTGGCACATCCTCAGAAATTATGACTTTTGCTGCATTTCAGCAAGTCATGCTGTTTTCCTCAGACCTAGGCAATCTGCTTGGAAGGGGCTCTGTGTTCCTGAGAGGACCCGGCCAGGACTGTTGCTGTTCTGTGACAAGGGCTCTGTCTCCCTCCTCTCTCTCTCTCTCCAGCAGAGAGGAGGCAGAGAGAGCTGGTCCCTGGCTGGCCCCATGATGTCCTTACTTTAAGTTGCTGGCCCCACAGCCTGCTACTGGATGTGCAAAAGAGAAAATGAGGATGGCTTTTCCCTTACTGCATGCAGGAGACAAGAAACATGCCTGGAAATGTCAAGACAGTGGCACGTCCTCATTCCCTTCTGTTTAAAGTGGATGTATGCAAGAGGAGGACTTGCTTTTGCTGTTGCTTGGCCTCTGAGGTCCTGTTTTCTCAGCTTGAAAGTTGCAACAGTTCTTTGTTCATGTTGTAGGCTACGCATTTCTGGTAATTGTGAACATCGCAGGGCATCTGGCATTAATAATGAGATTTAAAACTACCACTGTGATTAGCAGACCTAATTGAGCCTGGATGAGGTCTTCCCATTGGCTGCTTAACTGAATTACACAAAGATGGTTTTGTGATTGTTTCCTGTATTATAGCTATTATTCCTTCTGCAGCAGGCTTTGGTAGCTACCAGGTTCTGCTTCAGAACTGCCAGTGCAAGTGATTAGGTGAGAACAGAAGTAGCTGAACTTTGGTGTCACCTTTTCTGTTCAGCTGACTGGATTAGCAACACACTCGGGTTCATCTTTCATGACCTGGAGCTACCAAACTTGTCCATGTTCACTGGCCAACCCTAAATATTATTTGGGGTTGTGCAGACCTGTTTTTAAAGAAGTGAGCAAAAAAATATTAGAGGAGGCACTTACCCTTCCTCAAAGGGTGACTCAGGTGCTTTAGGTTCTTCTCAAGTGCTGGTGGTCACTAGGGAGCAGCCCCCTTGTGAAGTTTGGGAGAATCTTCTTGTACAACTGATATTAAGAAAGTTCAGTATCCTCGTAAATCCACAGGAGTAAATAATAGTGCTATTTCTCCACTGAGGATAGGCAGTGAGTGACTTGCAGGTGAGCCTTCTGCAGTAGCCATACACAAGCTTCCCTGGTTCGAGGGGGAGTAGATTTGGGTTGTTGGTGCTTTGGGAGGGTCAGGAACAACTAGTAACTTAGTTCTGAAATTGAGATTTAAAAGTTTGCATCTGGTATGATCCACTTAGAGTCCATCAACATTCACAGCGTCATCTTTCTGTTGGGACACTTCTGAAGACAGTGGTCATCACCAGCTCCCCACACCTGGCAATCCCTTTTAGGAACACTTTTCCTGAGGTGAGGTTTAGTGTTGTACTTTCCCTTAGCAATGCTAGAGGTGACTCCAGTGCAAATGCTTATGCAAAGGAAGGTTGCTAAGAAATGCGCACACAGCCAGAAGTGTCCACATCGCAATATAAATATCTTGTATATTAAAGCAGGGGAAGCACAAGCTAGACATTTGTATTTGTCCTTGCAGACTCTTTGCCAGGGCCATATGGAATGGCTAAATTAAGGTTGTCTTGAAGTTATACAACAATATCAAGCAAAACAAAATTTGCATAAAATAGTGTCCCTGTGGATGCATACAATGAGCTGTCTTATTGCTGGTTTTTCTTGTTCGGCTGGTTTTTTCTCCACCATGGTAACTTTGTGGCAGTAGTGCACATAGGTGAGAAAAGAGCTGGTTTATAAGTTCTTAGTGTCTAGTTCAGTGGCTAGTTCAGTTCAGCACCGTCGGGTGAGCACTTTAATGAAAACTGAGGGAAATGTTAAGAGGAAGCTGTTTGTTTACAAGTAATTAATCCTATTCTGGTTAGCTCACCCCCACTCCCACCCCCAACTTTTTAAGATAACTGTAAGTTTTACTTTCTGGCATGTCTTCTCCCATCCCCAGTACTTTTGAAAGAATTACCAATTTTAGCAAAACATTTCTGCAGAAAAGCCTGTCACGTTTTCCTCAAAGCACTGTAAGTGACTGTGCTGTAATTCCACTTCAGGAAGCTTAAAGCAAATATTATGGTGTCTTGTAATCAAGACAAATGATTTGTTTCCTTCATCTAAATGCTGGAGTTTTTTCAGAGAATGGAACATGTATTTCAAAGAATGAGACAGCAGATGAGGCTGCAGGAGCATTTGGATGATTGCCAGTGCTTGCACTCACCTGTATTTCCAAAGTCACTTTTTTTTCTGGAGGACTCCAATGAGTTATGTTACCTCCGTGCTCACAATGTATCACCCAGCACTCAAGTGCTTACATAAAATTTCGTGAAGCAGGCAGAAGGTGAGCTTGGCAGCTGAACATCTGGTCCTGTTCTCGTGTTGGTTTCTGACACACCCTGGGAGGTGAAGGAGCTTTTGGAGAAGGAAGAAGGGGAAAATGGTCATTTCTGAACAGCAGCAAGTAATACAACAGTAGTTGTTGAACCCCTAGTAGGTCTGTAAACCTTTCTGGTTAATAGAAATTAAAGCAGGCATCCAAGTTCTCCCAAAGATTATTTCCGGGAGAAAACATGATAGAAAAGTCTGGTGATAAACCTTTAGGAATGCTTGCTTTTCAAAAGTTCAAAACTTAGCAGTTTTCAGTAAGAGATGGGAAGACCAAACTTGATCAAAATACAAGTTGATTCTGATTGCTTAAAGAGGTAAGAAATGGTCAGATTTGAGCTGGAAAGAACAGACCCTACAAGTATGGCTTCAATAGATATATTTCACAGCTCTTAGGTGAATTAACTTCTTAAAGGTTGAACATGCTTTTGACCCTGTCCGAACCACTGGATTAGATTAAAAGAAATATATTCTTGTCCGGATGGAAAAACAAAGTTTTATAGGGTTGTTTGGATACCAGATAATTTTAACAAAAGGGGCTGTATTTGTTGTTCACAAACTTCTAACGTATTACTTGGAGGTAATTCCCGACAAATGACTTTTGCTCAAATTAATATAATATAGAAACCAAAATGACAGTGTATTGTATCTCAGCCTGCAGAGAGTGCCCAGTCTGAATTGGGAGACAGCCTTGGGGACGTTATGCCAAGGACTTGTGTATGTTTCTCAGAGTTGGACAAGTGTTTGTGCTTGGCATGCTTGTAAAAATACGAGGAAATTATATGCAGAAACCCAGCATTTGAATGCACATTACGTGAGTCAGACAGCAGTTTGCCACTGGAATGTGTAGACAGCACTTATCTCTGGAGGCTCGTTACTGAAGCCTTCTAGTAGCTGTACTGGCAAAAATGAGTGAAAAAGCATCCTGAAATGATGTCTGTGGAATGCAAAGTGTGTTCAGGTGCATGCTGTGGCTAACTTTTGTGCTCTAGTGTCCTTACTGTTTCCATAAAATGGCCGGAAAAGTGAAGATGGGTTCTTTGCACTTCAGACTATTGGGCCAGCTAAGGCGGTTTTCTACCCCTTCTCCAGTCTTTGAGGGGGTCACCCACAAAGGTGAGAAATTCTCTCGTAAACCCCTGTCCTGCTGTTTGTGTCTCTGTGTCTCTTGTTTAACGCACCCCTAAGCCACGTTGGGATTTTGGGAAGTGTGACAGGACTTTGGTGCAGCTTTGGGTGGGAGGGTTGTGTCTGTCCACACTTCCTGCCTTTTTTTTTTTTTTTTTAAAGAACAAACATATATCACAGGGTTCCCCTTGAAAGGTGGGGAAGATCTCTCTTTTCTCTTTTTCTTTTTTTTCTCTTTCTTTTTCCTCTAATGTCCACATACAGCCCAATTAAAAGTCCATTAATAGCAATACTTAGACGGTGGAAGAGATTGTGCAGAAAAGGTCTTTATCCTCCAAGAAGCCTTAGTAGCTTTCCACTTAAATGCCAGTAAATATTTTCATGTGAAAGGTAAATGTTTTATTTTTAGTCAGTGTTTGAGTATTCTTTGTGTCTTGCTGTTGCCTTCTGTTCACCAACATAATGGTCCTCCCTGGTGTAATGTGAGTCACTGAATCACAAGAATGTCATAATCATTTGAGAGGCTTCTAAAAGGAAAATCAGAGTTTCAATATTGGAATGGAGCAATACAGCACCTGAAAATGTCAAGAAGAGGGGTGGTTGGGACAGACAGGTGGTAGCAAGGGCTCGTAAGGTTTTTAAGGTGATGCTGCTGTAGCATTGGAGTGACCAGGAAAGCAAAGACATTAAGACATTCCAAATTTTCTGATAACATCCAAGTTGGTGCCTGGGAGAGGAGGTAAAGTAAGGAGATGCATCCATGGTGGGAGTGTGCTTAGATATCAAAAAGCAATCCTTTGGGCTTGTTAGCTTATGGTTTTGTTACTTGCCAGTCAGTCTAGGAGGCTTTCACATAATTCCACTTGTGAGTCAATTGGTTTTTTTCTTTTTTTTTTTTTCCCCTTTTCTAAATAAGACCTACATCCTGGACGTCAGCTAGTGCTGTTTGAAACACGTGATACAGAGATTTTCTGAAATGTATTTGGCATAAAGAGTAAATGGGATTATGCTCTTTCTGTGTGTTCAGTGAAGTGTTGTTGAAATGATGGCTCAGGAGTATTTGCAGAAGTTAATGTACTTACAGCACTTGTCTTTAGACCCTTTCCATAAATAATATTCTGGGGGACAAGAGTCATCTGGGAAAGCTCTTTGTCAACAGGGAATCAGCAACACTTGTAGAGAGACTGACTAAAAATCTTTTTCAGCTCTACTTTTTCCCTGCCACTGCATAGTTTCTCACTTCATTCATGTTCCAGTTGTATCTCTAGCTGAGTCCTCAAGACTGGAATGGTCCACATAGAATTACTAATCACTTTCCAGTTATGTTTACATCCTTACCCACCTTTTTTAGGGGTAAAAGGGGAGGGAAAACACTGCTACAGAAGCTTTGCCCAGTTGCTGAAAGAGTGCAGTGTCTTTCTAACATAAGTAGCTGTTGTGAGGACGCACTGGTTTTTGTGAGAGAAGAATGAAGTGATGCCTCTATAAGCATTTACACATATTTAAAGTTTATTCAAAGCTCTTGAGAGCTATGTGAACAGAGAAAGAGGAGGGGAACAGCCAGTTCTTGTATGTGCAGAACATGTTTCCTGAGCTAACCCTACCTCAGGGCACACTGTTTAAGTACAGGTCCAGTACAGATAGGTTAGTAACTTAAACACCTGCAGTTTAGGGATGGAACTAATCATCTGAAAAATAGAAAAATTACCCACTGCATCGTGTTGCTGTTAAGGCTGGAATATTGCAACTGTATCCTCTGTTTGAATCCCTTATGACTTGATGGAGCCCTGCTGAAATCTTGCATGTAAAAACGTGGTGCGAAATCTGGTTATTTTAGACTGCCAGTTGTGGTGACTGAAAGGTAGACAGTTCATTCTTAAGCTGCCTCTGCTGTGGGATGGGATGGGATGTGTGTCTGGGTGGGCAGATCGTATCCAAGGAAGGTTCTGTGGCTAAATTGGACAATTACACTGTTTAAGATATGTGTAGACTTGGCTATGAAGAGTTGCACATGAAGAGCTGCATTACATATGTGTAAACTCTGAAGGGGATAACCCTTCCTGTGTGAGAGTAATTAATTTTGTCCTGTAAGGAACTTACTGCTTTTCTGCCCTAAAACAACAGCTGGCACTCATAAACAAACCAGAAAAACTTACGGGCTTATTTTTCAGAGGTTCTTTTGGCAAAACTTGAACTTTGACTGAGCTGATGGTGAGTTCCTCTTCGAGAAGAGAAATGCTAGTAGCAATGAATTATTCAACAAGCCATCTTGTTCCCTTTCCTGATTTCTTGACCACTCGTAGCTCTGCTGATGCTCTGTACAGTCCAGGCTCATTGCAAGAAATGCAGCCCTGCAACAACAGTGGGAATAAACATGTAAATGTACCTAGATCCTCTTCTTACAGAAATAAAATTGTTCTGTGAATTTAGAGCTGAACTCTGAAGACCTTGTTTTGTGTTTGGGTTCCTTGTGGTCACAGGGCTTATGCTGATGTGCATCTGCCTGAATAAGCTGTTTGCCAGTATGTTCCTTGGACTGTTCTTCACTCAAAGTGGCATTTTTTACTCTGATTATTATCAGCACCAGGGCAGTGATTGTCCCCGTGTGCTGGGCACTGGTGAGGCCACACCTCGAATCCTGTGTCCAGTTCTGGGCCCCTCACTGCAAGAAGGACATTGTGGGGCTGGGGTGTGTCCAGAGAAGGGAATGGAGCTGGGGAAGGGTCTGGAGCATGAGTCTGAGGAGCAGCTGGGGGGGCTCAGCCTGGAGAAAAGGAGGTTCAGGGGGGACCTTACTGCTCTCTGCAGGAGGGCGTAGCCAGGTGGGAGCAGGGCTTTACTCCAAGGGAACAAGAGACAGGACAAGAGGAAATGGCCTCAAGTTGTGTCAGGGGAGGTTCAGGTTGGACATCAGGAATAAATTCTTCTTGGAAGGGTTGGTCAGGCATTGGAATGGGGTGCCCAGGGAGGTTGGTGGAGTCACCATCCCTGAAGGTTTTCAAGGAATGACTGGATGTGGCAACTCTAGTTGGCAAGGTGGGGATTGGTCACAGGTTGGGCTCAATGATCTTGGAGGTCTTTTCCAACCTCAGTGATTCTGTGATTTCTAAAGGAAACGTTAAGCAATAACAGTGTCACACTGGCTTCTAGAGCCTCAATATGTCATGAGCAGTTGGGAGTTATAAAGGGAATACGGGCAGAAGTAGGCAAAGCAGATGACAAAACTGTAGTTTAAAACAGCATATATGCTTATCTGACAGGCACAGCTTCATGAAATGTGTTATCTATTGACTCTAACAAGTATTCTAGAAATGTAACCTGTGGGGATTGATGATACTGTGTGTGCTGTGAAGTATTGAAGACAGACATTTTAACCACCAGACTTTTAAGCACTGAAGTTGTGCTGGAGAAGGTAGTGACCCAGGGGTCTAAATCCTTAATTACATGGTTTATTCTAAAAAAAAAAACAAAAAAAAAACCAAAAAAAAAGCTTAATGACTTTAAAAAAATTTTTTTTTTGCATTTTCACATCATTACAGGATTGCTGACATCTTTTTTTGTTTCATTTTTGTGACAGTGAAACAGCTGGTACTGTCTTAGTGTAAGTACCTGCAGACAAGACCATCAAGTCTCATTACATGAAGCAGCAAATCACTGAATTGTGAATATTGGTTCATGTACTGAGCTTTCCCTTCTTCTGACGCAGAGCAGCAAAGTGTTTCATCAGGGAAATACTCTTGAGGATGTGGCTCCTAATACATCTCTCCTGCTGAAAAGCTGTGATGATCACCCAGTTAAAATTTATGCTGATTTGAAACTAAATAAAGAAAGCACAGGGTTTGTTTATTCCTGTTTATTGTGTAACTTTCCAGTGTTGTTCTAATGTTTTCTAATCTGAATACCCATATGTTGTTTTGCTTGTGTCACTTTTGCTGTGCTGAAGACTGTAGTGTTTTGTAGTTGGGGTTTTTTTTGGTTGGTTGGTTTTGGTTTTTTAACTCTCTTCATCCCCTTTAAGGAAAACTTGGCACCTCTTATACTGTGACCTATTGTTCCTAGCTCTACCTTCCGGAGGATTTCTTCTAATCAACCTTCTCCTTTAAGTGTGGAAAACATCTTCTGTTTGTTCTAGCCTCTCTTGGCATGTGCTAGCTTAAATGGAATTAAAGGAGTGCCTTCAGTCTCGTTCAAATATGCCAGAAGATGTATCTATAAAATTTGGTATTAACTAAATTATCTATTAAATGCCTGTAGAATTAAGGTTGAAAACACACATTCATACTGCAAACTACGATGTTGATTGAAAGTACTAATTATCAAACGTGGCTGTTAGTTGTTTCTGCCAGGAAGAGGGTATTGAGCAACCTTGGCAATGTAAAAGATCGTGTGTGAGTGGAAATGGGATGAGCTAATTTGGCCACTGCATTTGGATTGTTAGGAAGGGTTCACCATATTCTTTTGGCCGTGAGAGAAGTGGTCATCATGTAACCTGCTCTTATTAGCAAAGAACCTGATTTCTACTCTGGAGAAAAAAAAGTTTAAAAACTAGGTTCAGTGCTGTCTGTCATTCAATAGGATGCAGTCCAAAAATTCATGGTTCAAGTGCCATTTACTCAAGTGAAACCACCACCCCCACCCCCAGTTTCTGGAAACATCTCCTCAGAAATCCCAAATTCACAAAGCATTGCACAAGGCTCTTGCTGAGTATTTGTATTTAAAGAGCCCCAAGGAGTTTTATCCGTTGCATATAGAAGTATATTCTAGGCCAATGTTTGCTTCAGAGAGGTTTTTTAAAAAAATTTAAAGTATTTCAGATGTTTTATCTCATTCAGTGAGGGGACATCAGGTGACAATGCTGACTTGGTTTTGATCATTATACTTTTCTGCAAGTGAGATCTGTAGTTGGCCAAATTAGCCATCCTGCCTGCTGCTTGGGATCTGTTTGCAGTGCACAGTTCTGGCTAATTAGCTCTGCCTAAACCTTTAGAATCCGGAACTTAATACAGTCTTGTACCTTCTCGTCCTCTGCAGTGAAAGTGCTTTGTAGAAATGCTGAGATTAACCAAAATAGTGTTGAGAAGATCCACCAGGGAAAAACTGCTATGAACTTGAGAAGGTACTGAGGATGGCAGAGGGGTTGAAACTGGATAATCTTTAAGGTTTTTTGGAACCCAAATCATCATATGATTCTGTGATGCACAGGGGATTTGAGTCCAGCTTAAATTAATAGGGCTAACTGTAGGATGAGACTCCTCTTGAGATGTTCTTCCTAAACATCTGGAAACATGCTTCTACAGCAAGGGAACTTGTCTGACTTCACTGGTTCTGAATGAGCAGGGACTCCAGTTTCCTATGGTTTTTACTGGAATTGTAACTAATAGCGGTTGGTACAGTCTGAAAGCAAACAAAATCTGTTTTCAGGATTTTAAGATAAATAATAGGTTGATTTATAGGTTAATAAATGAGGTGACTTCATGAAAGTGCTTATCCTTTCCAAATTGTTTGGCAATTCCAGCAAAAGTCACTTAGAGGTTGTAGGAGACTTCAGAGATCTTTACCTTGAATGGGCCAGAATGGTTGTGTTTTGTGGTAACACAGACCTTTCCCACGGGAACTTTTCTCTTCTTCTTTCTATGTTTTGTAAATAGAGATAAAAGCTTGGATGTTATTGAAAACTGTCTCTGGAAAGATGGACATTCTACCTGGCCTATCAGCCTAGGGGGAGGTTATGAATTGACCCAATCCAGACGACCTTTGGAAAGTCTATTTAAGTTTCAGAATTAAATAATAAATTCAGATTTTCTGCCGCACCCGAACTCGTCTGGTTCTTTCGCTCTGCCGGTGGTTCAACAGTGACATGTGTTCATTTGGGGAGTGGTGGGGTGTTGCTTGTTTCTTCCAGTTGCCCTACTCTTGTGTTCCAGAGCTGATTTTACAGTTGATGTAAATCAGAGTTATTGACTTCAGGGGAGCGCGCTGGGGCTGCACTGGGTACCTCGCTCTGTTTTGCAGTTTAACAGCGTTCCGCAGCTTCTCTGGGTGTTTGCACAGGTCGTGTTCCTGCTGGATTGCTACCCCTAGAATTGAATTGCCGGGGGAAATCTGCTGGCTCCGCTCTGCAGCGTGAGATACGAGGCGGGCGGGACAGCGGTGGCGGGGGGCTTCTACCCCCATGGACCATTCCCGTGGTCTTTTGGAACGTGATGGCACTAGACACATGTCAGCATCCCGATGCATCTTAAAATAAGCAGCAGCTGAAGCAGCTGTAGGCTCTCACTGCATTTACAAGCTGTCTTTGAGCCGCCGATGAGTTGCTGTGGAAACCATCGCTGAACAGGACTGGGAGATGGCTGGAAAACACGCTTTTTTTGTCAGAGCCTGACTGGTTTAAAGCCCCATCCCCCATTTGCAGAAGCTCCTGGATTGCCATGGAGACAAGAGGAGTGGTGAAGTTTTGAGACTTGTAAAAGTGCGAGCTATAAATATTTATTTGGTTAATAGCACGTGTTTTCTGCAATGGCTCTCTGTAGCTCTGGAGAGCTCTGGAGAGAGCTACAAGCTGCACTGAACCCTTGCAAGCTGTGCATTCAAACCCTCCCTCTCTTCTGTGTGACTAGAAAAAAAAAAGGAGACAATATAAACTTTGAAGGGAATTGAATTTTGATTATTAATTATAAAACAATTACATTTTTTTTCCCCAGCATTTTCCCCTTTCATGAAGTGTTGGGGACTACTGGAAGCACATAGGAGGCTGTTCACTTTATCTGAAATTTTTGTACTTTTGTGTTCAGTTTCTTCAGAAAGGCTGACCTAAATAATCTCTTCCTTTCTTGTCCTGTGCCACTTGATTTTTTTTTTTCCTTTTTTTTTTTTCTTTCCCACTTTCTCCTTTACAAGCACTTCAAGTTTTGTGTTTCCAGGGCCAGCTGTCCTTGGGGCTCTGCTCAGAAACAAATCATTAACATGATCTTAAATTTTTAGGACTCCTGCTGATAACTTTAGATAATTGGCTCTGAAAACTGCAGTCTTTTGTTACTTTTACTTTCAAGTTTTGTTGGTTTTGGTTTTTTATTTTTTTGCTTAACTTGGAAGTTAAGAATAAAGGCACCATGACTGCTGTGCTGGCTTTCCAGATTTCACTAAATAGTGCCCACAAAGCTGAGGATTAAGTCATTCTTAGGTTGGCATTATAAATAAAAACCTCTTGGCTGGTTTGATCTGTAGTTGTGGCATTTAACACAGGAACTTCTTTTCCCTGTGAGACTGTGTTCCTCAAATCATCCAACACCAGCTTTTACTACAGGTAGAAATCCTGCTGTTAGTCACTTTCTGGAAAAGTTTCTCTTCCCTGTTTAAATAACTCCTGTCTGTTCTTCATTCTGTTTCTCATGTGATTTCCATTACAAAGCTGCTTAAAACCTACTTTCCATAATAGATGAGTGTAAAGGATTGGTTTTGGTTTTATGCTACATCTAAGTAAAAGAGTACTTTTTGTATCTGTACTTTCTGGATCTGTAATTAGTAAATCCACACGTAGTGACTGTTTGTTTACCAATTTTGTCCAAATTCTTAGCTGCCTTTTTTAAGGGGCAGAAGGGAGGGAAAACAGTGCTACAAAGGCTTTGCCCAGGTGTCAAAGAATGCAGTGGCTTTCTAACGTGCCTTCTCTAGCTGTTGTGAGAATGCACTGATTTTTGTGAGAAAATAATGATGTCTCTAAAACCATTTAAATATATTTAAAGTTTGTTCAAAGTTTTTGAAAGCTATATGAACAGAGAAAGAGGGGAAGGACAGCTAGTTCTTGTATGTACAGACTTTCAGGTGCAGAACGTGTTTTCTGAGTTAACCCTATTTTCAGACATGCTATTTAAAATAGTATGTCCAGTATGGATATGTTAGCTTAAACACCTTCATTTTTGGAATGGGACTAATTCCCTGAAAACAGGAAAAATTATCTACTTCATCGTGTTGCAGTAGAGAAAAGCTATTTGAGCAACCATTTAAACTCTCTCACTTTAGCTTAAGTTTTGGTTGGTTGTGGTTGGGAGTTTTGTTTTGGGGCTTTGGGTTTTTTTCCAATGAAACAACTTAGTACTTGTCAGGGGAGGAACCTCCCTAAAGTGTATTTTAGGGTGAGACCTTGCTTTGTTGCAGTAGAAGTTCTGCAGGCAGGAGACCTTAAAACTTGACTGTTTTGTCTTACTTGAATATCCGTAGATACATTTTTTAAAAACTTTGACTGCTTTTGTTCTTAACTTGAGATCTTTTATTAAAAAAAGGTGAAGAGAGTGTCTGCTGACATCCCAGCAAGACATTTAGAGTGTGTGTGATATCTAACTGGCCTACCGTCTGCATGCTGGCCTTGTTATCAGCCTCAAATGGATAGCTCTGCTTGGGAGAGCAACTGGAGTGGAGGATTAGACAGGCCATGAAGTTGGGCAAAGAGGAACCTAATGAGGTTCAAAAAAGGCAAGTGTAGAGTCCCACATACCAGTAGAGTATGTCCTGGGGGACAACGAGCTGTCCCTGAGCCTGCAGTGCCCTGGGGGCCGAGGAGCCCAGTGGGATCCTGGGGTGCACCGGGAAGAGCATTGGCAGCAGGTCAGGGAGGGGATCCCGCCCCTCTGCTCAGCCCTGTGGGGCACATCTGGAGGGCTGTGTCCAGCTCGGGGCTCCTCAGCACAGGAGGGACCTGGAGCTCCTGGAGCGGGGCCAGGGGAGGCTGCGGAGATGAGGAAGGGCCTGGAGCATCTCCCTGCCCAGGAAAGGCTGAGGGAGCTGGGGCTGTTCAGCCTGCAGAGGAGACCCAGCTGAGAGGGGCCCTCACCCCTGGGTGTCCCTGTGTGCAGGGAGGGGCAGAGCAGGGCCCAGGCTCTGCTCCGTGGGGCCCAGCAATGGCACCGGAGGAACGGGCAGGGACTGATGCCCAGGAAGTTCCCCCTGGACATGAGGAAGAACTTCTTCCCTGGGGAGGGGCGGAGCCCTGGAACAGGTCGCCCAGAGAGGGTGTGGAGTCTCCCTCACTGGAGACATTCCAGAACCATCTGGACACAATCCTGTGCCATATGCTCTGGGATGACCCTGCTGGAGCAGGGAGGTGGGTCCAGATGACCCCACTGTGGTCCCTTCCAACCTGACCCATTCTGGAATTCTATGAATGCATGCAAATATCCAGATATCTTAAAGGGCAGGTGCCAAGAGCTGGGGACTCTTTTCAGTGGTGTCCAGAGACAGGAGAAAGGACAGTGGGCACAAAATGAAGAACAGGGAGTTCCATCTGAATATGAGGTAAAAGTTGTTTACTCTGAGGGTGGCAGAGCACTAGAACAGATTGCTTGAAGAGGCTGTGGAGTCTCCTTCTCTGGAGATATTCCAGACCTGTGCAACCTGCTCTAGGTGACTGCATTAACAGGGGGGGTTGGACTAGATGATCTCCAGTAGTCCCTTCCAATCCTAACCATTCTGTGATTTACTCCATTCTGCATGATTCCGAGCCTGGACTGGAAGTAGGGAAAATGCTTTTGGGTTTTGGGGAATTTCTCTTGGTTTTGCTGGGGTTGGGGGAAGGTTGGTTTTGTGTGTGTCAGATACTCAACCGTAGAGATGGAATTTTAATTTTGTAATAGCTGCTCTTCCAAAAGAGAAGCCAAAGCAAATATTGGATTTAACTGTTTGCATCCTTCTGCCCTGCTCTTTCCTTCCTCCAAAAACCTAGTCTGTTTCACCAAAAATCTCTCAGATTTAGGAGAGGGCTTGTATAAAATAAGGGGAGGAAAAGCTAGCAGGTGTCTATGCACACAAGTTGTGACTCATGACAAGGCTTTTCATGAGGTTATTAATATATGTCCTTATGGAAAAGGTACTGCTTGCAATGTAGAAGTTAAGCTGTGATACCCTGCTGGTGAGCTTTTATTGCTTGTGTCTCCCTGTGTTTTGAGTCTACTGAGTATCTAAAGCCTGCTCCTTCTGCTGTATTTCTGTCATTCCGAAGAGTCTAGACCAGTCAAGACCACTGCATTTCTAGTGCTGTCTAAGGAGTGAAAACAACTAGCCCTATTGTTTTTCTAGTGTTTGAAACACTACTAGCACAGATAGACCACAACTTCTCTGTAGTGCCAGGAATCCAGCACTGCATCTGCTCATATTGAGGAACAGATTTCCTTATTGTTGTAAGGATTAATGCTTAACTTACTGTTAAAGGCAGTTGCTTCAAGCTGCTAGAAAAAACTTTTCTCATTTGCCACTGATGTAGGGGTAGCACATGTGTACATAGTGTAGACACCTCCTTTTCTTCCTCGAGCAAAAACATTTGCAAGGTTTATGTTCTAATTAGAGTGCTGAAAATCCTGCCACGTATTTCACAGCATGTTAAGCTCCTCCCAAAAGCTGTGTGTTACCACCAGCTCTCAGGGAGCTGCAGCAACTCCGGAGTCTGAACGAGTAAAACTTGCTGTGTTTAGGTCTTGCTGTCTCCAAAGCATGACAGAAGTGCTGCTGACAGCTATCACACAAGTGATGGTGTGGCTTAGAAGCTCTTCAGGTTCCTTTTGTGGTGCAGGCCTCTTTAGCTGTCCAGCCAGAAAATGTGCCTTCTCTCTTCAGCTACTGTCCTTTATGCAGCACACCATGCCTATTAAAATGCAAACTTGCTCCTCACATCTGGGTTCAGATGGGCTTATTATTCCCACCCTGCAGACTCCCTATTCAGACTACTCCCTTATTTGTTCTCTGTGGCTGAAGATATGCAAGGGTTTTATTTATGAAGCACATAAGCTCTGCCCAAAGTAAATCCTGTTCTATTATTGTTCTTTAAGTTTCAAGAAATTTTGTAACTAAGATAACTGAATAACTCAAATTGAGTTTTGCCTATTTTTCTCCCCATGATGTGGGATAACTTCTTCTAGCTCTTGTTCAAAATTTGAGGTCTTAATGCCATGTTTATGTTATTTACTTAATCACAGAGTCACAAAATGGTTTGGGTTGGAGTGACCTTCAAAGGTCATCTTGTTCCCACCCCTTGCCATGGGCAGGGACACCTTCCACTAGACCAGGTTGCTCCAAGCCCCATCCAACCTGGCTTCCAGGGATGTGGCATCCACAATTTCTCTGGGCAACATGTGCCAGGGCCTCACCACCCTCACAGGGGAGAATTTCTTCCAAATATCTAATCTAAACCTACTCTCTGTCAATTTGAGGCCATTCCTCCCTGTCCTGTCACTACAAGCCCTTGTAAACAGTCCCTCTCCAGATGTCTTGTAACCCCTATAAGTACCAAAAGGCTGCAATAAGGCTTTTTTACAAGCTGAGCAACCCCAGTTCTCCCAGCCTTTCCTCCCAGCAGAGCTGCTCCATCCCTCTGATCACCTCGGTGCCTCCCCTGGCCTGGCTCCAGCAGCTCCATGTCCTTCCTGTGCTGGGCCCCAGGGCTGGATGCAGCTCTGCAGGTGGGGTCTCACCTGAGGGGACAGAGGGGCAGAATCCCCTCCCTCCTATTCCTGCTGCCCACGGGGTTTGGGTGCAGCCCAGGACAGGGCTGCCCACACTGACGTGTGAGTGACTTCACACAGCGAAGCTGGGTTTACTCCCGTTATTTCAGGCTATGTTTTGGTGCCTAAATCCCATTTCAGAGATGGGCCAAGGGCTCTGGGCAGCTCAGAAGACTCCAGCAGAGGCTGTGATTACTCCCAGTCTCTCTCCAGCATGCCTGCTGGAGGTTGGCATTCACCAAGCAGAACTGATGGAGGGGGAAGGCTCCTTAAGACAGAGCCTGACGGGAGTGTGGGTGGGGAGAGTGGAGGGTCTGAGCCTGGCTGCCTGTTGACAGCCATCAGAATTAACGTGGTGCAGCCTGCTGATGCCACCCGGAGCAGGCTTGGTAGCCTTGGGGTTGTAGCAGCCACATCTTGAACTACTAAGAAGAATGGGAGTTACTACTTTGGGGGGTTTTTGATGGTTCACAGCTATTCTGTCCAAAGGCTTCTCTTCCCCCTTCCCCATTTACGGACTATGTAGTATAAAGACTACTTCTCTTAGGAAGAAGTATGGCAACAAGGGGGCCAAAAGAGATGTGTTCAGATGATGGGACTGTGACAAACCTCTGGGTATCATTTGGGTGCCTCGTGGTGGGTAGTCCCGTGGCTGAGAAGTTTGCACCAGTGTCGAATCCTGTCGCTGAGGCTTTACCCTGAGGTGGTCACAGCTGAAGGATGCTAACACCAAACAGATGTCTGGTTTCCCATTCTCTTTCAGGGATTTCAGTAAGAGAACTGGCTTCATTATTGCTTTATTCTTGAGACTTCCTAAACTTAGAGTATCCTCGGAAACCCTTTGTTAAGCTTTGCTCTAGACCACCTGCTATTTAGAACTTGGCTAAATAAATACAAGTCTGCTTTTTCTCTTGTACTTATAACTTTGTTTTGATTCTGTTCTCATGTAATTTCCTCCGGGCACACAGTTTCCTTTGATTTGATTTGACTAATACGCTTTTCCTTAATGATTCTTCCAGCTAGTAGTTTCAGTTTACACTTGTGTGAGTGTTTACCAAATGGAAAGCGTGTATTTTTGGAGTTCACTTCTAAACAAATAGAGTTACTGACACGTAAAAGTAGCTTTTTTTTTTCCCCCACCCCAGTCTCTGAAAAGCAGTCTGAATAAACAGTTTACTGGCAGAGTAATATGTCATCTTTTCACTATTGCTCTCTATATGGTGAATTAAAATCCAAAGCTGAAGACTTGGATTCTGAATAATTGGCAGAGGCATTTCTTCAAGGACATCTAAAGAAGGAGATGGTCTAGCTTTGAGGACCTCCCCTGTCTTTCTGCTTGATCAGAACAGATAATGCTTTCACTTTAGTCAGCTGTCTCTGCACCACCTTCTGTTGCTGTTTGGACTCTACAGCTTCTTGAAGAGGGTCGTGTCTGTGTGTGGTTTGTGTGTGAGAGGAGAAGGGCTCTGTGTATGTTGAACTTTTCTCCCCCTTTCTCCCTCTTTTTCTCATATTTTGTACTTAATTGCATTGCACAATAGAATCTTCATGTAGTCTATAAATCCCTTGATGTAAGGGCAAATATGGAGACTTTATGCAATTGCAAGCTCCCAATACAAAACATGCAAAGTAATTCCGTAATGGCTTCCATAACGAAAAGTAACTACCATGGTCCTGCCCTAGAAGTCCTTAAACATGTTTTCCTTTGATGGCTTCATATTCTGTGAATATTTTGATCGTGACAGTGAGACATGCATGACATCTGTATTGATGAGGAGGAGAGAAATGTCCAGGTCTCTGAAACAGTGAATGTGGTACAGTGGTGAATTGCAGGTATTTGAGCTGTTTTGTGTCCGGACAGAGAAGGCTGATGTGCCTTTAATAATTTATAAATAGCTTTATCCAGACATTGGAGTCCTAGAAATGCTTCCTTCCTAAGCGTTGTCAAGTGTTAGCTGCTGTCAGAGTCTCAGAACAAAATGCTCCTCCCCATCATGAAGGAAGATATTATATCAATAGATGAACAAGATTTATCTATATAATATGGGGGAGAAGTGGGGAAGAGGGGTATTGTTCTAGAAATATGGTTTGGGTAAAAGTCAAAGGCTAATTTGCTTTCCATAAATTTAAATAGGAGCTTAATTTAAAAAAAAAAAAAAAGACTTAATGACTTCAGGCTTTATTCTAGACCAAGCCTGGACAAAACCAAGGAGCTGAGCTGCGTGTGGACATGCAGGAATAATGATTGCTTTGGGAAGGGCTGGACAAATGGTTCCCTCCTCTGTTTTCAACAGGGTGTCAGGGGGCTTATATAAAGGGGTTTTTTTCTTTCTTTCTTTAAAGTTCAGCAGAAAAATTTTCTTTATTGGAGGAGTGGAAACAATTTCCAAGTGATATTTTTAGTGCAAATATTTTTTTGCTATTTCAGTATTCTAGGAGTACATAAATGGCATTGCTAGAATTGTCTTCTTCATGTCTTATTTATTTTCATATTATAAACTTCTGCTGTTTAACTCTTTTTGGGGTAGCATACACTTGAAGATAAATTTAAAACATACTACAGACAGGATAGTTACACACAACTTGAATCTTTTGGTAATGTGCACACATGAAAATTCACTTTACGTGGCCAGGTGTGAGTCTGTGTTCTCTTAGAAACAAGAATTGTTGTGCATGTATTTGTGAGGGGGAAGGGGATGTGAGGTAGCTAGAAAGGAGGACAGAGAATCCATGCTGGAGCAGGCTCCTAGCAGTAACTGTGACCCATGGAGAGCAGCCCATGCTGGAGCAGGGGAAAGTGCAAAGGAAGGAGCAGCAGAGAGGAGCTCATTCCCACAACTACTGCACTTACTCTATTTTAAATTGGCAATAAATTTAATTAGTTTTTCCTAAATTGAGCCTGTTTTGCCTGTGATGGCAACCGCTAACTCAACTCCCTGTCCTCCTCTTGGCCCATGAGGTTTTTAATCTCATTTTCTCTCCGGTCATGTTGAGGAGGAGGAGTGAGAGGGCAGCTGTGTGTGTGCTGGCAGCCACCCAAGGTCAGCACACAGTGAACGAGCAACTGAACTCTTGCTGCAGGGCCAGGGTCTCAGATACCTGTTCTGGCTCTTGCTCCATGGCTCAGAGACAGTGGGCATAGATACCAGTAGAACTGCAATTTGTATTTTTAAAGGATGCTAAAAACACCCCGAGAAAATTATAGAGGAAGGAACAGAATAAATGAAGGATTCCCTCTGTTGTCAGACTTAAACCATAAGGAATGATCTTTAATTGAGAAGAAAACTGTGATAAGGTACTATGGCATAGGGGATCAGTGCTGTTTAATATCTTCATTAATGACACAGAAGGTATCAAGTGCACCCTGTAGCAGATTTGCTGATAACACCAAGTTGCGCGGTGCAGACACACCTGAAGGATGGGATGTCATCCGGAGAGACCTGGACAAGCTCCAGAGTGGTCCATGGGAATCTCATGAGGTTTAACAGACCAAGTGTAAGGAGAAGGCTCTGGGGTGACCTTGTTGCAGCCTTTCAGTACTTAAAGGGGACTTACACAACAGATGGGGACAAACTTTTTAGTAGGATCTGTTGTGTGTCAGGACAAGGGCTAATGGTTTAAACTAAAAGTGGGTATATTCAGAGTAGATATAAGGAACAAAGTTTTTACAGTGAGGGTGGGGAAACACTGGCACAGGTTGCCCAAAGAGGTGGTAGAAGCTCCATCCCTGGAAAGGGCTCTGGGCACCTGAATGGGGGCTCTGGGCAACCTACTCAAGTTGACAATGTCCCTGCTCATTGCAGGGGGCTTGAAGTAGATGACCCTTAAAGGTCCCTTCCAACCCAAACCATTCTAAGATTCTATGATGGTGCCTTCAAACAAAGAAAACAGCATGTTAACTCTGGGCTGTGAGAACCCATAGTTTTAAGTCCCAATGGACTAACTCAAGGGAGAAGTGAGGCATGTGGTTCAGCAAAAGTAATCAACTGTTAAAGGAAACCCATAAGAAGCATCTTAATATGTTTGTGTCTTCATGTCAAGACTGGATATCCATCTGCTAGGTTGTGTGCAACTTTTCCCCATTAAGCAGGGGAAAGGGAAGTTCATTCTTTAGGGATGGATGAAGGAGGTCTGCGTGCCTGAGAGAGTCTAATCTTGCTATTTATTTCTATCAGTCAAAAGAGGACTGTGTTTTTAAACAAGCCATGTTTCTAAACATTGTTGGTGGGGAGAGGGTCTCTCGTTGCTACCCCCTGCAGCAATTGTTCAGCTGGCTGGTGCAGATGGAGGAAATGGACTGCATTAGGAGCTGCCTTCAAAACTAGTCCTAAAGTCCTAAACCAAGGGAACTTCAGATGCTTTGTGTGGGGGGAGAAAGGCAGGCCTTTGTAAACAACTGCATTTAGTTTTTGCTAAGCACTTGGTAGCCTGACGTGGAGCATTTGTAACACCTGTGACCCACTCCTGGGCCCTGCAGGGACAGTTCTGAACCGTGAGGGGACGCAGCGAAGTCCTGCCCTGGGTGGAGAGCAGTCCTTAAGACAGGATGCATAGTTAGACCCAGTGGGATAAAAGGTAGCTGGGTGGGGGTTGACGTAGGTGTACTGGTTGTTTTACTTGTTCTCTCTGGAATTTCAATATTCCCAACATGTGAGATATCCAAGAATGTATGGGGATTTTTTTCTCTCTTTGATTTAAAACTCGAGAAATCTTGACTAGTGTTTTCTTTCCCATTTCAAGAAGAATTTGAGATAATTTCCAATTACTGCACATATTTTTTACCTTGTAGAAGCTGTAAGCAGCAAACATGCCTGCCTTGTAATAGGGAAGCAATAGAAAATACACTTAAATTATGGATTAATAGAAGTCTCCCCAGTTAAAAACAGATTGAGACATTACCCCAGTATAAAACAATATCTACTGTTTATGTAGAACTTCTCACATGTAAATATTATTATGCTATTGTAAAAAAGAAATATTACTTATTTTTCACAGGTGCCAGAGCCTGGAGAAGAAAAGATTAATTGTTCAGGGCCAGCTCTGTTCTAGCTCTTAGTCTGTGCTCTTTCTAGTACACAATGTCCAACCTGTCTAGAGTGAGGAGGTCTCACAAATATTGCTTGTAGCTGCTGAAGCACATATGAAATCACAAATGTTTATTGCTGAATTGTCTTTTTTTCTGTCCCCTTGCAGATCCTGAAGTGACTGGAATCTCCATCGAAACAGATAACAAAAATGTAAAAGCAGAGGAGTTTAAGGGTACAGTATGGGCATTGCTGTGGTAATTTTTAATATATACACAATACATGCAATAGATTTATACAGAAGCTGTGCAGCTGTTGAGGTTGTCCTCCTCTTTCCTGAGGGATCCTGTGCTTACTCTCTCTGTGTTATCTTGGTCTTGTCCTCGTTTTTTCTTACTCAGGGTGGGGTTGGACTAGGTGCTCCTCAGAAATCCTTTTCAACTTCGCCTGTTCTGTGATTCTACGACTTGTTTGTCAGTCCTGTAACTTCTGCCCAGCTTCCTTCCGCCCCAAATGGTGGGAGCTGATCAAAAGGAGAAGCATTAAATATCTTACAAGACAGAAAAGTGAGGAACTAGAGAGAACAGCTGTAATTAGCTGTTAGCTAATTATATATCATATAATAAAAATAGCCATTAGGTTATTGTTACTTATAATTAGCTGTTATCTAATTATAAGTAACAATAACCTAAAGGCTATTTTTACTTGTCAGTAGATATAATGGCTATTGACATAGTTACATGTGTATGTGTCATATGTAAAATGGCAAATTACTTCCAATGATGTGCTAGAGGACTTAGGGAGGCAAGGAGAAAAACCTGTCTGCTGGGTAGATGAGAAAGGGATCCTAGTAGTGTGTATGTGAGGTTTGTGGATTAGGTGGGTTTGTTTGGTTTTTGTGTTTGGTTGGAGTGGAGAGAGATGGGAATTTGGGTTTGAAAGAACTGTTCCCTGAGCTTTGGACTTTATTCAGGTGTTTGAGGTAATAATCAAATATTTTAGAGGTCTCTAAAACTGTCACCTGGACTTCTGTTAAGTATTCTTCTCTTGACAGAATACATTTAGAGCTCAAGGCAGGCAAATGCAGAAACTCTTCAGGTAATATTAAAACTTGATTAGGTTCTGTCTTTTTGTATGGTATATGGCTTGCATTTTGTTCTTTTGTTATTTGTGCAGTAGAATGAGGTCAGTTTGGCACAGCTCAGATGCCAGGCCGAGTTCTCCATGTATATCAGCACTCAGAGATGGCAGGGCCAATAGATGTAGTTATTCCACTGAGTGCATCTGGTCTGAAATGCATTTTCCTTTTCTCCTCTAATCGTGTTACTGCGGAGGAGGGTGGCCGGGCCCAGGAGTGGTCATGGCATCAAACCTGACAGAGTTCAGGGAGCAGCTGGGCAACGCTCTCAGTCACAGTTTAGTTTTAGTTTTTCCCTGAAAGAAGCAGGGAGTTGGGCTCAGTGATCCTTAGGGTCCCTTCCAACTTGAGATATTCTATAACTCTTATAACCAAATGATAGCCTCCAGACTAGCTGTAAATTCAAATTAAACATTGTGCAAGTCTCTCCAAGATTCCAGAGAGTTTTTGCAGGCCTAGCTGATGCACAGCACCCTGTGGGCCTACCTTAATGAAAGTAGACCTGCCTACCCAACCAAGTAGACATGCCCTGGAAAATACCTCTCATTGGCTCCATTACTATAGGAAAAAGCAGGAAAGGGGAGCTCTAACTAAGGAGGGCTTTATTATGTTGTCACTGCTCTATGCACGTTCCCCTTCTTCCATCCATTCCTTTTCTCTGAATAAGATTGGTGGGTGGGCATCAATGCTAGTTCATTTCTGAAACAAAAACATGTGGCCTGCGAGAAAGGGGCAGCTCATTGAAGACAGAGGTGACTTGTTCAGCTGGGAACACTTCAGCTGAGCTGTCTCTGTGTCGGCTGACAGAGACCTGCTCACGAGACCAGCCAACTGCCACAAGGTCAGCAGCAAAGGCAAGCTGAGATTGAATGATGGTGTTTCTTTGTTAGAAGGATACAAAAACAAAATGGAAAGGAAACTTTAGCAAATCTTAAGGTTCAGGAAGCCTCCACCCATCCACTCAACCTGAATTCAGGAACCTCAGGCTTCCTGAGTGCACAGTATGTTTTCCAAAGCGGCCGGTTTGTGTGTAACATGTTTCTGGCAAGGAATGCCCTCCTACCTCAATTTTTCTTTCAAGTCTGGACATTTTTTTTCCCTGTGAGACATCACCAAGGCTACCAGTCTGGCTTTTTGTTTCTTTTCAAAGCAGAACTAGGAAATCAGGCTCTGAAGGGTGAGAGGGTAGATGTGTCGGTAACTCTTAATTGTTCTCCAGCCTCGTTTGCTGAGACTGGAAAGGAGGTGGTGGTTAATGCAGGCTGACTGTGTTTGAGCAGTGCATGTTTGTCTCAAGAAGGCCAGACAAGTATTGCCAAAACTATAAAGGCTCTGCTCCTTGAAGGTCTGGCCTGCATTGGAAGATGAGTAGCCTACAGGGAGCAAGATCTATATTGTATTGTTTCTTTAACCCTCTTCCTGGGATGTTTTTCATCTGCATTAAGTTATGCATTTAAGCAGTAAAACTACTGATCTTCTGAATTCAGAATGGTAATTCACGAAATATTGCTAATAACAGGGTCAGAGTCCTTTTCTTTTAGTGGTGGTTTGCTCACTGCCAAAAATATTTAAACTAAAATGAGGGTTGTAATACAGAATGTTATTGATGAACCAGGTATAGCCCCATGCTGAAAGGGGAAAGCTGTAAACCCCATCCAGCATGGGAATATCTCGTCCCCAGCATCTGAAGTTTGATCCAGAGGTCACTGAAGCACAGGACAATTGCTCGTTTCTGTTTCCCCACTGTGTTTGTGCAAATCTGCAGAGGCATCACTTTGAGAAGTAGATCTGGCAATTGCTGAGTGCTCAGGTTTTTTGAAGGGGGAATATTAATTTCATCCAGCCTGAAAGCGAACAAAACACAATACTAAAGTATCTATTTTTCCCTTTTGTCTTTCCTTTTTTTTTTTTTTCCTTCTCTCTAGAGGCAATTCTTAGTTGCAAACACAAGTTTTCAAAAGTGATGAGCATAAGAATAGAATGGAAGAAAATCCAGTCTCAGGGAGTCTCATTTGTCTACTACAATGGTGAATTTACAGGTACAGTTCTACAAACAGACTGATTGTTTAACATGTCATTCTCTAGCATAAAAATGGACTTTTTCTTGGGAAACAGCACCAGGAAAATGACTGAAAGAGCAGATGTAAATTCCCCTAAACTACTGCAGGCTCTGCACTCCTATCCTAAAAAGAGGTTTCTGAAGCCTCCTGTAAACCTGGAGGCTTAGATATGAATAATGCAACATTTTTTAGATACATAAAATATAAACGCAGCTGTATATTTTAAATTATTTGTATTCTTTTCAGAAGTAGAATTTCTCTTTGTATGTTCCAAAAAGGACTTACCTCAGGTTCATGTGTGGGAGAAAATGTGGGTCTCTGCTACCTTGTACACAATAAATGAAGGTTGAGAAGTAAAATAAAAGCACAGCATTTTGTTAGTTTGTAGAACTTGCAGATGTGCTGACCTTGTTGATGAACTTGGTTTTTCTCTGCATATATTTAATTTAGAGAAAACACTGGGACTCATGGTTCTGTGTGTGTATGTAACTTTATTTTCATGATAAGCTGTAGAATTTAAAAAAACCCAAATTCATTATAAGAAGTCTGATGGCAATATCTTTGCTAAATCCATCAAGATTTTCTTGCCAAGTTAAATATCAATATTTCTGTGGTCTCATTCACAATTCTTTCTTTAAGATAATTAAGTTAGTGATGTATTTTTGTCACCTGACTACTGCTATACATATTTTATTGAAAAATCTGCAGAAAAATGCATTCCATCTTCCAAGTGGAAAGTGTATGGCAGATGGAGGTTTTTTGAACTGAGGGTGTTTTTTTGGCCTAAATGGACAAGATGTGGAAGGTTTTTATTGTCTTGGGAAGGGGATTACTGCTTGGTGATAGGTAATTAACATTGAGCAAACGAGCAATAGTTTCATGTACAATAGGACATAAAATATCAATAAATTATTTGTGATTTCAGAATAAGCCAATGAGCCATAGACATTCACTTTCAAACTGAAAGAGGGGAGATTTAGGTTAGATATATGGAGGAAAGTCTGTACTGTGAGGGTGCTGAGGCCCTGGCACAGGTCGCCCAGAGAAGCTGTGGCTGCCCCATCCCTGGGAGTGTCCAAGGCCAGGCTGGATGGGGCTCTGAGCAATCTGGGATTGTGGAAGGTGTCCCTGCCCATGGCAGGGGGTGGAACTGGATGATCCTTAAGGTCCCTTCCAACCCAAACCGTTCTGTGATTCTATGATTCCGTAAGCAAAGAGCAGAAACCCCTCTGTCTGTTCTCCCCCCAGGTGATCTTCGAGGCCGAGCAGAGATGTTGAACACAGGAATCCGAATCAGGAATGTGACCAGGAGGGATTCGGGGACCTACCGCTGTGAAATCAGCGCCAAGAGTGAAGAGGGGCAGCGCCTGGGAGAGGCTACCATTACTCTCACAGTACTGGGTACAAACTTCATTACTTGGGCTCCTCTGAAGAAACTGGGTGATGGGGTGTTGGGGTGTTGAAGGGAGGGCTGTGCCCATGGCGTGTGGCTGCTGGGTTTCTGGGTCTTCTTTGGGCTGGGTTTCAAACCACGTGTGCACGTGAAACATTCTACAAAACAGCTTTGCAAATGTCACACTTGTATTAGAAAGGGACGTAACCAGGGGTTTGCTATGTGAAAGTGAATTTCAGTTCTCAAAGCTGGAGTTGCTCAGTGACTGAGATTGTGGGTAAGACGATCATGGTGTTTGGCACTGGAAAGTCAGCATCTGTCAACACCTATCAAATATTCATAAGCAGAAGTTGGTTCCAGTGTGCTACAGTCTCCTCCTGGTTTTGGAAGGAGAAACTGCTGCACTTTTTGTGCAATGAGAGCCAGTGAGCTGGCAATCAGTGGACTTCATTTCAGAGAGATGATGTTGGGGGCTGGGGGTGCTCTTTGTGGGTCTTTGTTTTCTTTCCCACTTAGGAAAAGGAGGGAAAAGTGAATACTGAGCACATTCTTCTCACATTGTTCCTGGTATTTTTCCCACTGGATGAGTGGTAGAGGCTGATAGTTTTCCTTTTTTTCCTGTATAGGGAGAAAAGGAAATATTTGCTTTTGCAGATTCTATATTTTTTCTATTAAAAATAATTGATCATTTAAAACTATAAATGAAGTCTCTAAGTTCTTCATAAAGGATGATAAATTCATGAACTTCTGATGAGTGCCAACAAGGTAACCTCACTTATTTCTTCTCCTTTCTCAACAGCTTTCCTCTTTTAAATGTGGCTTCTTAATTTAAAGTTGAAATCTCTGAGGCCAAAGGAGAAAGAAAGTTTGTGTGTGTGTGTGTTGCTTACAAACCTTTTTGAAAGTTAATTTAATTAGTTAGTATTTAACTTGGTTTTCTTTATTTTTGCCATTTATCTTTAAATCAACCAAGAAAAAAAACTATCAATACTTGTAAAAGTGTTGCTTGCTCTTTTAGTGTTCCATGAATGCCTCTTCACCATTAGTTTTCTTCTATATCATGTTAAGTACCAAAAAGTAAAAAACTAAGTTTCTTTCCTGTTCACATATTAAATATCAGAAAAGAGACATTCGTCTTTGTAGTAGAAGGAGCAAACAGTTCTCGTGCATCTGTGTGGGGAAACATTTCTTTTTAATTTAAACTGAAATGTAATAACCGATTGGTTTTGGTCCTCAGCCTGCAGTTTACACACTGGCTATGATGACTGCCACTCTTAGTAACTCTTTCTGGCAATCTCTTTTCAAAAATCAGTTGACTCCTTTTAAAACAAACAAAAAAATCTTCTTCCTTTTCCCCACTTCTGTTTTTAAATACTCGGGCAGGGAAGGGGGCAATTGCTGGACGACAGATTCCCTGGGTTATCCTATCTGTCTGTGAACAAGAGGTTCCATACAAGAAGCAAAGTGAAAAACTCTCTGGGATGAGAGTGCACAGATTGGAGACAGGATGACACAGCATGTGGTGGGGGAGGCTGGCAGCAAGCACCTCTTTCATTTTTAGCAACTCATAAATTTTTCTGTGCTCTCAGCAGCAGGACTCTGCCTTCCAGCCCTTCCCCTGCCCCTCATTCCATTGCTGTGGTGGTTCCCAAACACGTGCACAGGTGCTGACCTCCTCACCACGCCTGTCAGCCTGCTGTCACGTGGGCAGTACAAGTGTCACAAGTGCAGTTTCCTTGTCCAGTTGCCCCGAGCACACCGGTGTGTGAGGTACCCAGCTCCGCGATGACGGGAACAGTGGTGCAGCTGAGCTGCAAGGAGACTGAGGGCTCCCCTCCATCCGAGTACCAGTGGTACAAGAATGGTGTGGCCTTGCTGGAGAAGACAGGAACAGGCAGCGCTAGAGCAGCAAACATAACTTACACCATGAATAAAAAGTCTGGCACTCTGGTAAGTGTAATAACCAACTCTGTCATAGCCAGCTGTCAAGGAGATCAAATTTACTGTTCAGTACCATGATGAACTTAATCCAAAAATGCACAAGGTCTTTGTTGGAGATCAATGTCACGCTGAAATATGTGCTAAGAAATGTAGAAGGTGGTTTCCGTCTCAAACCTGAGACAAGCCTTAGACAATGAGTGGTACCCACAAATTGGATGAGGGGCAGAGCTGCAGTAATGAGAACTGAGAATCCAGAAAACACGAGGTGACGAGCTTCACCTTGTCAGTTGGCAAACTCGTGCCAGGTGAAGGGGAGCTCTTGGTATGGCAGCAGAGCTGTATCTGACAGAACGTGAAAGAGCAGCTTCACACGCTCAGGGCAGTACAGGATCTCTGCAATTCAGTGGAATTTACAGGTTCCCATCCAGGACCTGTGAAGTCAGTGGGAGGGAATGAGTTGGGGACTATAAGTAAGCTTAGTGGGTTCTTTGTTTTAGCTGTGGTTTGTTTTGTGGGTTGTGGTGTTGGGTTTTTTGGTTTTTTTCCCTCAGAACTGGCTGTTTCTCTCTCATCCTTCTTAGCTGATCCTTCCAAATAACTCGATGCTACTGAGGGTGCTGAGATTTTTCAGAAGTAAAGGGTGGTTCTAAGAACACCCTACTCTTGTGCAAAATCAAACGTGGAAACTGAAGAATGAGTAAGCATTCAGTGGTTCTGGGGATCCTTCAGCACACCATGGAAATCAGGTGGACTCCTAAACTCACTGATCATTTCTGAAAATATCAAAGTTGGGCATACATTTAAAAAAAACTAGTTAAATCTAATGAATAAAAAAATACAGAGAAACACTGGAATTGACATGAGGTCAGTCTCAGTCCATCTCTTGCTTCCTCATTTTCATTTTTACAGTAGTAGTATTTGATAAATACTGTGGTTTGGCATTTCTCTGATGGAAGAAGACAGAAAGTGCCATATTTGAAGGGCTGAGAATCACCCAAACAACTCTTTATTTCTGAAAAACCTTGGCTGACAATGCATTGTAAGTAGTATGTGTCCAGTTTTTTTGAAGGATCAGTTAATGGGGTTGTTGTTTTGATAAAATGAACAAACTTCAGATTTCAGGTATTCTGAAATTAGAGCATATCTAAAAAAGTGGATATTACTGGGAAGTTCTGATCCACTGAAAAAGAATTTCCTTGTAGGTTCACTCCACTTACTTAAATGTCCATCTAAAAGCCCCTCTTAGGCAAAAAGCTGAAGTTTAAGGACCAGGGAATGTGACTAGGGAGCTGTTATAAGGTTGAAATGGACCAGAATTTCTTACTTTCCTTCAGAGTATTTTGGGGGTTTTTTTGTTTAAAACAAACAAACCCTGACATTGACATGTCAAAATTTCTATTCTACAAGAAATTTTGATTTTTTTTTTTTCCATTCTGATAATGGTTTTGGACTCTTTCTTAACAGCTATTTAACACAGTTACAAAGAATGACACTGGAGAGTATTTCTGTGAAGCCTCCAATGGGATTGGATTATCTCAGAAATGCTCAGTGAAGCGAATGCAAGTTGGTATGTGTCAAAAAAAATAAGGGAAAACAGACTTGCAGTAGGATTTATTTAATTAGATGATGCAGCTGAGAAGCTAAGACCAGATTGAATTAAATCTTTTTATTTTGTTATGGCATTTTGGGGGTGGAGAAATAATAATATAAGTTCTTTATATATAGCTGCTGTGGCTACTTAAAGGTTTTCTTTCTTACAGCACAAACATTTCTCATTGCATTCCAGAGAAAAGCAGCTAGTTTAGTGTCTTAAAATCATAGCATTAACCAGCTTTTAGATGGCTAAATACTGAATTCTCAACCATATATTAACATATGCTTAAAGTCAGAATCCAGATAAGTAATTGGAAACATAACAAAAGTCTATGAAAATAGTTGTTTCTTCTTGTTGATGGTTTGTGGGGGTTTTTCCCTAAAATGGATGATTGAAGCTCTTAGTGATTATATCAGGATATGGGCATGGTCCTTGTCATGGTTTAACCCAAGCCATCACCTTCAAAATAAAAATGGCTAGATGTTTCAGTAGCCTGGTGTAGAGTTTCACTTCAGGCAACTCGGCTTTATCGTGTTGCATTTTAAAACTCTTGCTATTTAAAACTTTTAAAAGCCCTGCATTTCAAATGATTTGAAGAGTTCTTTAGCAGTGGAACCCAACCGCCATCAGGTGTTTCAGTTGTTTCAGGCAAATTAACTGTGTGAAAAAACTTGCTTTAAGACTTCTAAAGATTTCAAGATATTTTCCCTTAGACACATATTGGGTCGTACTTATCTGAGATAGGCATGATGAGGATTATGTATCCCTTGATCCCTCTTATTCTTACTTTTGGCCCAAACTAAGCAGCTGAAGTGTATCAAGCACTTCTGTTAAAGTGGTCGTGACACACTGGTGCTCTTGGACTGCTTAAATATCTCTAATTGTTACTAATCAACTGATGCATCTTGGGCCTAAGACTGCCTATAGACACAAAAGATGCCTCTGGTAGTTAGGGAAAAATCCAGCAGGTGGACATTTTTACAATTTACAACACTGTGCTTCTGGTTTGTAATTACAGATGACCTCAACGTAAGCGGTATCGTCGCTGCTGTGGTATTTGTGGCTCTGGTGATGGCACTGTGTGGCCTTGGAGTATTTTATGCCCAAAAAAAGGGCTACTTTGCAAGTAAGTAAAATTAACTCACTCCTTCCCTGTGTCAAAAAGATGTTTGTATTTAGCAGAGTCTCCGTGAGGATCTCTGCTGCCCAGAGAAGCTGTGGCTGCCCCATCCCTTGAAGTGTTCAGGGACAGGTTGGATGGAGCTCTGAACAAACTGGGATAGTGGAAGGTGTCCCTGCCCATGGCAGGAGGCTTGGGACAGGGTGGTGTTTAAGGTCCCTTCCAACCCAGACCACTCCATAATTTTATGATTCTGACAGCATGTCCTCCTTTCCACGAAGGTTCTAACTCCGTGGTTCTAAAGGTGGAGAGCATTAAAACAGCAACTTTTTTTGTGCAAACATTTTTATTCCGCCAACTTCTACTGCAAAAGGTGCTTCAAGAATGACATGGAGATGTTTGTGCAGTTGCTTAAGGCTACCAAACAGCAATCTAGGGAAAGCAACGAGCCAGACCCTGGTTCCTGGAGCCTCTCCACTCTGGTTTTGAGAGGGAATGCCAAAGAAGGGCAACATCAAACTAAGCCAGTTGTAGTCTGCAAGGTCTGACCAGCTGAGTTCTGATGAAAGAGAAACTAAATTAACTGTCTCCTTCCCCTGTGTCGTGGAGAAAGTTTGCTTTTAGGGATTGCTGCAAAAAGCTTGGCAGCCAGCAACCTTCTCTGTAACGTTTACATTGGGACCTGTAGGGCTGAGCACAGCAAGAAGGGATGCCAGACCTCGGGGTCTGGAAAGGTCAGCTGCCTGAAAGCACCAGAGCTGCTGCTAGAGTTCCGTTGGAGCTTCATTTACCCTGATCTGTCTTCTGTTTAAACTCACTACACCAAAAAGAGACATTAGGTTCACAAACTCCCTCTAGAAAATGAAGAGCTGAATACTCTAGGAGTAACTATTTCAGAGAACTTTAAATCAGCTAAGGAAACTGTTCTTGTGCTAATTCTTTTCTTTTTCTTTGTTTCTTTTTCAGAGGAAAGTTCTTCCCAGTAAGTATCTTGATGCAAGTAGTACATAAATCATTGCAAATTTCATTTACGTTTGATTATTTAGTAACTGTAATGATTTTTACAGCCTAACATGATTATTGTACAGTAGCTTTCTAGACACTGAAATAAACCCGATCCTACACACCACCTGGTTTCCTTATTACAAACCAGTGTGCTGGTCAGAAAGTGAATCATTACAGTACTGTGATAAATGTGCAGAGATGTGTCTTTTCACATGGTTACAGCTTACACCCCTAACTCAGCTACAGGCATTCATGTGTCTCCTCTTCAAACCAGACAAAAGACAATCAGAGCCAAACTGAACTGCCCTCAGGTTATTTCAGGAAGCGTTTTGTCAAATATGACTGGTGGAAACTTTCTGATAGTGCCTGGTCTTCTCCTTTGATATGGATTTATTTCACTCACTTAAATTTCTTAGTAGCAAGTCAGAATTCCTCAAGCTATTTTAGTGCTGGCCATGAGATAGACAAAAAGTGTCACTGGAAGACTTGAAAAGACAAGCTAGAGAAGGTGATTGGCAGTGCTTTATAAGATAATGACTGATATCTAAAAGCACTCAATGGCTTTGTTATTGTAACTTTTTTGTAAAGGGGGGGGAAACCCTAAGGATCACTGGAAATCTGGAAAAATGCAATCATAGGTAAGGTTCCCAAAGGGTTAAAACCCACACCAGAAAAGTCACTATTTGACCTGTATTCCTATCCTGCTCTGTTAACAGAAAGAAGACGAACTATCAATCTACGAGTGAAAAGGCAAGTCTCTTGTGTTCACTAGTGTGTTTACAAAGCTTGAAATACCTTCAGAATTCCCTAGATCTGTGATGTCCTTTCACAGGCACACACATGCCCTGACACCCACCAAGCCACACGTGTCACCAGTACCTGGATATACTTTATTTCTGTCTGCATTTAGAGATTCCTCCTGCAGACTCCCAGGTGCCACACAACCACAGCATCTTGCTCCGTGCTTGGTCATTTTGTACGTATCAATTAACTGACTCAGACACAGGCCAAGACAGCAGTGAGAGAAACTCTTCTAAGAATAATGTGGGTCAAAAGACTTGACTAAACATGGAAGCTGAATTTCTACTACTTCCCCCTCTTCTCTTCTTGCGAGAGCTCAAGGGCTTTAACTACATGTGCTCTGCTCCAGCTTTTCAGATTGGTGTAAAAGGAATGGAGTTCTAACTAAAACTTCAACTAGGAGGGACTTAATTTCACCATCTACAGTTCAAGGCCATTAAGTAGCATTAGTAGTACTAATGTAACCTTAAAAGCTCCCTGAACACCACCCATCTCCTTAATCAATCAAGTAGCAATTAATCATATGCTAAATTGCATTCCTTGACCTGGTATGTATATCAGAAACTTACTGAGGCCTGCTACCTTTGCTCTGAGTGAGAGATCTAAAGCTTTGAAGAGCTGTGGTATCTATTTATCAGTGTTAACGCATTTACAAATCGATGCTCAACAGAGCTGTTTGATACCTGTATTTATGAATCTATTACTACTTCTGTCCTGTGTGGCAGAGCATTTTGTAGACCTCCCATTCCAGAAAAGAGTAAACGTTAATCAGCAGTGCCTCAGACACATTTCTTGTCAATCTTAATGTCTTATTTTGTCCTGAAATGTGCACTACATATTAACCTGCTTAAAATCTTTGAACTATTATTTATGTGACTTGTTTGCTTCATTTAGGATTTCAAGCATACCAAGTCCTTTGTTATTTAGAAGATTTCAGCCTCTGTGAGGGACGCCAAATGACTACTTGTTATACAAAACTATCAAAGTGTCCTGGTTTCGGCTGGGATAATGCTCTTCCTAGTAGCCGTGTTTTGGATTTAATATGAGAACAAAGTTGATAACACACTGATGTTTTAGTTGTTGCTGAGTAGTGCTTACTCCAAGTCAAGGACTTCTCAGATCCCATGCTCTGCCAGTGAGGAGGCCCACAAGAAGCACGACTGGGACACCTGACCTGAGCTGTCCAAAGGGAGGATCACAGAGTTACAGAATCATAGAATACGCCGAGTTGGAAAGGACCCACAAGGTTCATCAAGTCCAACTCCTGGCCCTGCGCAGGACACCCCAAGAATCCCACCGTGTGCCTGAGAGCGTTGTCCAAACACTTCTTGAACTCTGTCAGGATTGGTGCTGTGACTACGTCCCCACCACAGAACGTCATGACCAGTTTATAAACTGGATGAGTTGGCCAGGAGGAGCCAATCGCTGCTGGGGGCCAGGCTGGGCATCAGTCAGTGGGCGGTGAGAAACTGTGTTGTGCATCACTTCTTTTTCCTGGGTTTTACTCCTCTCTCTCTCCTTTCCATTACAGTTGTTATTATTATTGTTGTTACTATCAGTAGTATCATTAATATCATATTTTACTTTGTTTCAATTATAAACTGTTGTTCTCTCAACCCACCAGTTTAACTTTTTTTCCCCAATTTTTGTCCCGCCGGGGCTAGGGTGGGGGGCAGTGAGCGAGCAGCCGTGTGGGGCTGAGCTGCTGGCTGGGGTTAAACCACGACGGTCCTTTTCGGCACCCAACATGGGGCTTGAAGGGTTGAGATAACAACAGGTCTGGCCAGGGCCTGCTAAAACAAATTTGTTTTAAGCATTCGTTGTATTGGTTGAGTGGTTGCTGGTCACCATGTTGATTCGTTTGCTCTGGGCCTGGGTTAAGGTTATCGCTGTGAAGTTGTCTGTGTCCTCCCGCCTTGTGACAGGAGGGCAGGACTGCTGTGAGCCTGCCTGGCCTGTGTCCCCTCCGTCCTTCGGGAGCCACCTGGTGGGAACTATCCACAGCTACATCTACTGCCTTTTCCCCTCAGAGAGCCAACCCCGGGGAAAAACACCCTCCGTCCCCTCCAGGATGCTTGGAGTCGAGTTTGAAAATTTTAAAGACTTTGCATATCCTTTGACTGTCCTTGGATCCGGCCTGATCCTTGTGCTAACAACAAGCACGTTGCTGCATGTGGTTCAGGCAGTCTTTAGGGCTAAGAAAGATCTGTGCCTACACCAACTCCAGGGACAGGCCAAGAGGCACAAGACCAACTCCAACCAGGAGGCCACAAGGCCAACACCAACTCCAGGGAACAAGACCAAGAGGCAACCACCCAATTCTTATTCCTGAGTGAGCTGTAGGGTATGTGTAATATTTCAGCTGTTGTCCTAGTGAGCACATTACCACCTGGCTGCTCCGATGCTGGGATAATGGGGCTAGCAGATTGGAATCAGAGGGTAGGGATCACTTTCTAGGGAAGCAGGCATTGACAAGGTGATGGGAAGAGGGACACACGTCCTCAGCCTCTGGAAGTGACTCCTGTTGAGCATGAAGGAAAGGTATCCCCCCAAGGAAGATATGTCACCTGGGCAAGTGGGAAGGTCTCCAATACCTGAGGGAATTAGCCATGCTAGAGGTTATTTATTTTGACCTGGGCAACACAGAGTTCCCCACAGATCCAGACCACCACGTGGTGGAAATTGGTACAGAGTGCACCCAGAGCACACACTAATCCACTGGTAACGTGAACCTGGAAAGACACCACACCACCAGCCGTGGATGCACTGGCTTGCCATCTCCAGGAATATGAAGACAACCTCTGTTCCTCTCTCACCTGTGGAGAAGCTGTCAGATAAACTGTCCCAGGAGTTCCAGCAGTTCAGAGAGGATATGTTCTGTTCCCCACATCTCAGCTAATAACAGTAAGAATCCTTTGGCTCATGAGGGAGGATGTGGAAGGTACACACCCAGGGACACTCTGGGTTTAGCTGGGAGACCACAGAGAGGGCAGGAGGATTTGGGATGGAAGATACACCTCCATCCCAGAAACATGGGTGCATGAATTGCAAGGGAAAACAATCTCAAAGGGGGGTACTTCCAGGAAATTTTCTACTCCAGTCTCCAGTGGACAGTTTACCAGGCAGAGTGTAAGGCCTGAATTTATTCCTGATCCTAAGGAAAGAAATTCTAATCCATTTCTTCAAGAAGTAAGCTTTCTTAGGTGTTGTGGGCTTTTGGAGAATGCATATTCCAAACTACAGTCTGATTGTAAGCCCTCTCTATCAACTGACTCAGAAGAATAATTTCACTTGGGGCCCAAGCTTTTGAATTAAACTGGAAATACTGGAAAACACTCATAGGGCCAAAGAACATGGCATGAGTCGGTCATATAGTCTCATACACCAGTCTCTGGGAAAATCAAATGATCCAATGGACTGCTAAAGACTACAGTGACAGCAATGGGCAGGGGGACCTTCAAACATTGGGATACACATTGGCAAAGGCCACCTGGTGAGTCAGCACTAGAGGATCTGCCAGTTGGGCTGGCCCAATCAAAACTTTTACATTCTGTAGAAGGGAATAAAGTTCCTGTAGAGCACGTGAAAAATGTGCTGGGAAAAACAGTCTGGGTTATTCCTGCCTCAGGCAAAGGTAAACCCATCTGTGGGATTGTTTTTGCTCAAAGATCTGGGCACACTTGGTAAAGCAGGAGGATGGGGAAGCCTGGTTTGTGCGTTGAGGGGATTTGATTTTGGGTAAGAATAACCAGTGAATTTAATTGTGATGTTAATTGCTGTATTACACTGTGTATTAGCACTTCTGTGTCAGGTGCATGCCCACCACTGGGCACCCCATGGTACCTCCAGATCTGGGCATCTGAACCCAACTCCCCTTCAATTGCCACATTAAGAAAGAACTTTGCCGAAATCGGACAAGCACAGCAGTGATAAAATCAGAACTGGCTCCAACATGCAACAGCCCAACACCACACACCCTTTCCTGCCCTGAAAGACTGTTCATAACAGATGGAGCCAAAAGTCATGGACTAAATGAACTCAACAGCTTTCTACAAGGATTGTCTGAAGACTACGGAAATGAAATCTGTGGGTGCATCTATAAAAAGACAGGAGAGGTGGTGTATTGAGAAGTCTGGGATCTGGCATGACATAAACAGTATGGAATAAGCAGCAGATACTGTTCTGGTTTCAGCTGGGAGTTAATTTTCTTCCTAGTAGCTGGTAGAGAGCTGGTTTTTTAATTTAGTATGTGAATAATGTCAATAACACACTGATGTTTCAGTTGTTGCTCAGCAGTACTTACACCGAGTCAGACTTTCCAGTGTGCTCTGCTAGTGAGCACCTGCTCAAGACAGGAGGTAACAGGACCAGGACTGTTACAATCTGCTTAGAGAAATTCTCTGTGAATTGCAGAAAATAACTTAGATTCGAAAATTACCCAGTAACCAGATCAAAACTCAAATGGAGTTATATGTTGATACCAAAAAACTGATATGTTTTATTTAATAGTAAAAGAGAGAGAGAGGGAGAAAGAAAGAAAGAAAAATCAGGAAAGAGGTGGTGGCAGGGGGATGAGTGACAGAGATAGGAACACATCACCCTTCCATGGGTCCTGGTGGTGTCCCGTCGCTCCTCTCCATCGGCTCTCCTTGGTGGTGATGGTCCCCCACACACACAACAGAGCATCCCATGGATTAATACACGTTTGGGCTGGCTGGGAACGCCCAGGTACCTCCCCTGAGAGGGCAGATTTGACACTGTCCCTTGCAAGACTCGGGGTCGGTTGCATCATCGTGCACCACGTGCAGTGCTCTGGTGCAAGGCCTCAGGGCTGAGTGTGGGGAGTGCTTTGGGGGTCTGTGGTGAATATGGTGCCTCCTGTGCTGTCCCTTCACGTGAATGTCCCATGGCCCTGGCTTTCCTGTGGTGAAGGGGTTTCTTTCCAGCGGAGCCAGTTTGTGTAATGGAGGACGGGTGCTCACTGCCTCTCACCAGAGGTTTCACCGTGCACCCAAAGCCCTCCTCCTCCTCCTCCTCCCCATTCGGTGGGGAGGGGGACTCCCTGCAAACCTGGCTTCAGCAGATAAGCACCAGGGGCTACAGTTTCCCCCACCCCGAATGCAGGCAGGGATGGTTCTCAGGACAGCTGCTGGGCTTGTTCCTCCCGTGGAAGCACTCATCTCCCGCAGCCCAGAGCTGAGGATAGTGTCACTTTTATGTTAAGTTACCTCACAGTTCAGGGCCTCAGCCCAGGGATCCCCTCAGGGTCTGGTGGTCTCCGGCCTAGCTCTCTGTTGGTGCAGTTTTGTTACACAGTTTTGTAAAAGTCTTTTATAACAATGTTTAAGCCATAAACTAGAACTCTCAGTCTCTTACAAGGACCCCAACCTGAACTGGCCAGAGGGATATTCTGCACCACAGAGCATCATGCCCAGTACACGAACAGGGGGGAGCTGGCTGGGAGGGGCCAGTCACTGCTGGGGAAGAGGCTGGGCACTGGTCAGTGATGAGCACCTGTGCTGTGCATCACTTGGGCTTCTCAGGTTTTATTTCTCTCTCCCTCTCCATTATTATTATTTGGTTCAGTTATTTGGCTGTCTTCTCTCAACCCGTGAGTTTTGTTCCCAGTTCCCTTCCCCACAGCAGGGGGAGGGGAGAGGGAGTGTCTGTGGGGGGCTTGATAAGAGAGCTGGGGTTAAAGGACAACACCAAGGGATCTTTTGACCTCTACTCTGTAAATACTGTGTGTGCTACATGCTGAAAATAGAAACTGCCAGTGTTTAGTCAACCTAACTGTGATGGCATTTGAAAAAAACCAAACCCCCAAAAACCTTAAAAGACAGATAAATTAACTCGTATAATCAATTTAGTTGTGTGTCAAGACTTCTCATTTTGTTCATCTATACATGCAGCAATACAAGATTCACTCTTGCACCTTGGAACAATCTATTCAAAGATCTTTCATAGATGACCTCACTACTTGTGTCTCCACCATTGCCAAGGGCTCAAGTTCTCCTGCAATTCTGATTTACTAGGACTTCAAAATTGTATTAGATTTGCCAAAGCCATCTGTAAGTGTGTAGTTGTGCAGAAGTAAACTCACTATCCTGACAGAATAAATCTTCCTGTAATTAAAGCTCAGTTTTTTAGTGTTTAATGTGGAAGTTTCTTTCTCTCTCTGTAGACTGCACATATTTCATTCTGAGGAAAAATCGTGCCAGTTCAACTCGAGCTGTACTATCTAGACCCTAATTGTTAAAGTGTTTGTTTATGTAGTTTCTCAGATAATAATTATTATAAATAAATAGTTCCTCAGAAGCTGGAGTGTTTGTGTCAATAGTTCAGTCACAGAAATTCAAACCTTACAATCTCATTAGCAGGTTTCAGTTTCTTCTGTGAGATGAACACTTCATCACCATGTGTTCACTAATGCAGTGCAGAATTAGGACATTTGTGCCTATGCTTTTGGCTGTGCAGCTCCATCATTACTGTAGGGCTTTGCTGCAGATTTAGGGTTCAGGGAGGTTTTTTTCTGCAGCTTTTTGGATGTGACAAACTGAGAAGAACAAGTAGTTCCTTCTTGGTGTATGAGTGTTAATATCTCAGCACTAAAACACAGTTCATAAAGGAGTTTTGCCCTTAACCTTGAGTAGCACTACCGAGCTGCCTCTGGCACTCAGAGTCCATGATCACAGCTAACTGTGCTCACCATACAGTCAACAGCTTCTTCACACCACTGAAATCAACCTGAAGCACTGCCTTTATTAAATTACAACTGGTGCCATGGTCAGCAACTCCATGGCAGTAAAATGCTGTTCGGTGTTCAAGCTGCAGAAATCACTTCGGAGTCTCCTCAAACTTGGGTTCTACAGAGGGATGGGAGAGAGAGAACATTCATTTTAGTCTCTTTTTAATCCATCCTCAAATACCACAATTCATTTGTAATTCAAAGAAAAGTAACCAGTACGTTAGCAAGTTAAAGCAAAATGTTGCAGTCTACACCCCCCCTTTCTTCGCACTGAGGTCTGATTCAAGGTGGGCAGCACTAAATAATAACTACTCTGGAGACAGGTCCTTTCCACCTTGCAGGATTTATCTATAAAGGCTAACACTTAGTAACATTCTGCCAAAACAGCTTTCAAAGAAGAGAGAAGGCAGCAGGGAAACTGAAGAAGTCAACCAGAATGTTACTGGACAAGTATTTCCAACATAGCTCTGATCCAAGAACAAGTAACCAATCTCTTCTCTCCCCTTGATTAGTGTGTTATCACTGGATATTAACAAAGAGGAGCACACAATTTCAACTCCACTCAGCAAAAGATACTCTCCTTGATGTCAAAGGTACAGACTCACAAAGGTTAGGGCTTTGAGCAGCTGGGCAACTAATGCCTGCTCTCCTTAATACAAAGTCTGAGAAGCAAGGCTCAGCTTATAATAACTATCACTAGGATAAAAAAATTTGAAGTTTCTACCCAATTAACTGCTCAGCTTTGAAACGTTGTTGAAATTAGATCACGGATAGGCAACAGTGGTAAAAGAACGTAAGTGGTGTGTGTGTGTGTTCACACTTTGTTCTGTTCCTACGGTCACACAAATTCTTTTTCCTTACAAAAACAAATCTAAAATTTTAATATGCATTGTTTCACATATGACACAGACATAAAACAAGATTAAGAAGCTACATCCCTAAAACTGTGGGGAGAAAAAGAAAAAGCATAGATCCTACTCTACAGGTACTCTGTTTTACCTGCACCAGTAACAACCTGACACTGACTTTACCCAACTGAAATACTACCAAAACCCAAAACATTTTTAGGTGTGTTCCTGGTCTAAATTAAAATTTCCAGTTAGTCTGGTCAGAATTACAAGTCACTGATGATGGTGGCTTGGCCTTGGCTGGCTGACAGAAGCCCCCCAAGCCTCATGCCTTTCCCTTCCATGCCAAAACAAATTTAGAGCAGTTAAACAGAAATCATATCCAACCAGCTGAAGAAGAAGGTTTAATATAATTTAGCCACAAAATATTTGTAAGTAAGAAAGTAAAGTCCTATGTTCATTTTCTGAAATCACTGGCTTTCTAGAGAAGATTACAAAAATCAAAAAATCACAGTCTGGATGATGTAAAACACCTGTCATTCACATTATAGTCTGCTGATCTCTTCGGCAGGATGAGAAAAAAAATACAGGCCTTGGGCTATTTCTATTTGAGTTCTTTCTTTAGGGTCTGTGAAGGACAATTCACCCAGCCTGACCTGACTGCAAGTTTTGTTAATCATCAGCACAAGGAAGACCACATCTCTACGGGAAAAGGCCAATAATCAAAACAGGAGTCAGACAGAATCAGATGTGAACTGTGCAAGAGCAGTGAGATTCCCAGAGAGCATTTTACATTAAATTAATGGTACAAATATAAACTAAATGGAAATTATGAAAACACGTGAGTAAACATGAACTTGCAATTGGAATTCAGTAAGATTGTTAACTCACCCTCAAATTTAAATTCTGGAAATTTGGTGAGATCTCCCTCACCATACGCCCGCTGGAGTCTTGCAAGGGATTCATTCATGTCTTTCTGAAAGTCAGGTCCTGCATCAACAGGCCCTCCAGCTTGCCTAAAAAAAACCAGTTAAAGTTGTGATTTACGACTCAATTCTAACATTTCATGGAGAAATTCTACATTTTCATGCCCATTTATGAATTAAAAATCTTCTCGACAACCAACCAAAGGAAACAATTTTAAATATTTCCAAAACCCAAGATATGAGACACCTTGGGACCTCCTTACCTTACACACAAACAAGGTTCTCAGCGTAAAATGCAGACTTTCTACTATCAGTGATGAAAATCCAAGCCTTTTGAGACAAAAAACTGCACTGGTGAGTATGAAGGATCTCAGGGCTTTTAGTTTTGCTTGTTCCAGATGTGAATTCCTAGCAGAATTGTGATTTGCACCTCTGCTATCTCTGGATTAGTCATCTTAGTAAAAGTTTAACTGTTCTTGCCAAGAGAACAAGTTTTGAATACTAAAGAAGCAAAAAAACCCCACAAATGGGAACTTCTTGGGATACAAAGATAAAATAATTAAAATAGGAACTCTTTAGATTGCCAAGACTCAGTGGTACCAGCACAGGAAATACTTGGGATTGGTAAACCACTGAAAATCTGCCTCCCTGCACAGACTGGTTTGTAGGTATGGAAACACACATCTTCCACTGGCAGAGCTAAGAAGTGGCTTATTTCCTTCCCAGGAATAATTCTCAAGAATAAGTTACACAGAATTACTATAGTTTTAGTTTCCTGCTCAGCAGTTTGTTCAAACATTCCAAGAATCTAAGGTTCCATTTGAATTAACTGAAGATGTTAAATCAATAATCCTGATAGTTCCATCAATTCTCAAATGCTTTTGGAGGTTATTTCCAAGAAATAACCTGGAAACAAGACTGGAGAATAACTGTTTTCCCCAGACAAAAAAATTAAAGAAAGGGTTTGTTTGGCTTTTTTTTCCCTCCTATTTACAGGGCACATAAATGGGTAAAAATTAGCATACCAGTGCGTTCATGTAGTGTGCCAGAGACCTTAACTGAGTGCCTTAACTGCTCAAGAAGAATGACATCAGCTTTTTATTTTTTAAGAGAAAAAAAATGATATTTTCTATTAGATATGCAAGTACAAGCCTTTTCACTGATGACACCATCAGTAAGTGTTGCACGAAAACACAGAAAACGCACCTTAAATATTTAGAGATGAGCCTACAAAACTATCAAATCGTAGTCAAAAAATCAAATACTTCATGTTTGATTTTTTTAACGTCAAAATTAACAGGTTTTCCCCTTCTGCCATCAGCCCCCTCCTTAAAATAATTTCCTTTACTTACTTGCTCTTCGTGTTGTACTCTCTGATCTTGTCCAGGAAGAGCTTCTGGACCGGATCGAGCTCTTTTGTCTTGTTGAACACAATCGCTGAGAGCCCAATGTTCCTGCGCAGCTGAACGGACACAGCCGAGCGGAAAAGGGAGGAAAGCCGCAGGATCTGTCGCAGGATCATGATGGCACTGCTGCTTTAACCTTTAAAAAAACAACACAGCAGGAATACGGAATTACTCACCGTGATATAAATGCATTAAGAAGCCAAAAAAGGGGGAAAAAAAGTAGTTTGGAGCGGAACTTTAAACCAAAAAAGTACTTAAAGGGTATTTCCAAGAGAAATGTATACAGTAATAAGGAAAATGTACTTTGGAGCCGAACTTTAAAGCAGAAAGGTATGTAGAGGTGTTATTAAAAACAGCATAGGTAGGGAAACTCCAGCAGCCATTGAACCCGAGGCCACCGTGACACCACCGGCGCTGCTCCGAGGCCCGCTCGGTGCCGCACCACGACCGAACCACCCAGACAAAGCGAGTACTCCGTTTCACGCGTTGTTTAAGCAGAAAAAAGTGACAATTTTAACTCAGCAAGGCTCTCCGGAGTCACCTTGGCCGTACCGCCGCCTGAGCTCGACCCCACCCCCGCGCGGAGCACCATGGGAAACCCCCCCTGCGGCACACACCCGGGACGGCCCCGGCGCTCCCCCCTCCCCATCCTCACACACCGCCTGCCCTCGCTCGACGCCCGCCGGGATCTGGGGCAGCGCGGGGAGAATCCCGGGAGAGCCAAGCACGCACCGTGTCCGCCCGGAGCCGCTCCCAGGTGAGGGGAAGCTCCTCGGGGCCTTCCGGAGGCGCGGGGGCCGCCGGGAGCCGTAGTTCCCATGCGGGGGCCGCCGGGAACTGTAGTTCGCGCGGGGGCTCGACGGTGTCGCGCGCCTTCCCCGCGCTGGGCCCGCGCGCCGCCCCGATCCCGGCGGGACCCGCTCCCGGAGCCGGTCCCGGAGCCGAACCTGGAGCCGGAGCCGCGGGAGTTGCCGGACGCGGACGGCCGGCGGGACGTATCGGTGCTGCGGGCGGGAGGGCGGACGGACGGACGGACGGTGGCGGCGGGTGAGCGCGGCCCGGCCCGTGTTTTGTTTCCGTTTCTCCCCCGGCGGCTCCGCGATCCCATTTCCGTTTCGGGTTCAAACAACGACACGGAGGCGCCGCGGGAAGCGCGGCCTGCGGGGAGATGGAGCCTCGGCGGGCGCGGGGAAGGGCCCCGGGATCAAGGAGCGAGTGCTCTCGCCGCGGGGCTCGGGCAGCGCGGACGCAGGTCCGCCAGGCCTCCCCGGCGCGTCAAAACTTACCCCGCTTGTAAAAACCTGCGTTTGGGTGAAAGCGTAACAGGATGTGGCGTCTTCTGGCTCTCCCTTTGTACCGGTGAGAGGCACCTCGAGTGCTGCGGCCAGTTCTGGGCCCCTCACTGCAACAGAGGCACAAGTCTGATGAGGAGCAGTTGGGGGGGCTCAGCCTGGGGAGAAGGAGGATCGGGGGGAACCTTCTCGCTCTCTGCAAGTCCCTGAAAGGAGGTTGCAGCCAGCTGGGGGTCGGGCTCTGCTCCCCGGTAAACCTGCAATAAGAGTTTTAAAGGTGTGCCAGAGGAGGATTAGGTTGGACGCTAAGAGGAATGTCTTCACTGAAAGGATGATTGGAACAGGCAGCCCAGGGAGGTGGTGGAATTAGCATCCCCGGAGATGTTTAAGGAAAGACTGGATGTGGCACTTCGTGCCATTGTCTCGTTGACGTGGTCGTGTTCAGTCATGGTGGTTTTGAAGGTCTTCTCCAGCCTAATTGATTCTATAATCTGGCATGGTTTGCTCCCTGGTGTTGAATCAGGTACGTGCTGCACAGCCACAGCTTCCCAGTTTGGATTTATTTTCTCGCTTCAGGCTGTCGATAAGGAAGTTAAACACATGAAATCTGGTGTGATTTCCCACCTTCCTGTTCAGTGCCCCACTACCTGTTGTAATTCTGAAGTTGCTGATGAGTTGTAAAAGCTGGTCTGTAAAGGACAGACGGTATGTCTGCTTTGCTACCTGCTTTGTGTTGGTATTTGCAATTTGGATAACAATATGAATAGATAAGAACCATGTGCTGCTGCACACACCAGAGCTTCTCTGGGGCACAGATAACTCCAGTGACTGGACCCCATTTCACAGTTACCTGGTGGTGTCACTGAAACTGCAGGAAAAACAGGAACTCTTGAACAACATCTTCTCAGTGTTAGGGAATCGAGGCATTACTTTATTCTGGCCAGGATGTGCAACAGAAATTACTTTGTCCACACGTGCCCAGGTTGCGCAGTGAAAATCATCCCATCACACATGGGTGCTTTGCAAGGCTTTTCACATATTTTTACATACAAAACCCAAAGAAATTCACATTCATTGGTTTTAATTTACACAGTTCTTAGTATTCGGTCTCCTGTTGGTGGTTGATCCCTTTGCCTTCGATGCTGATTTGGTCCTTATTCTTTGGTTCTCTCATCAATCTTTTCTCATACCAGGTGTTTCCAGCTGCTCCAGGGGGTGATGTTCCTCAGTGGTCTCTTATCTCCTCTGTGTCATTCTGGCTATTCCCAGTTTGTAGATGTTGAGCTCATCAAGCCTTGCCCAGTGAACAGTGTCTTTGGAAGAGAAACTTCAATTCCCCTCCCCCTGGGGCAAAGGCAAACAAACCCCTGACTAAAGTTACTTAAAAATTTTTTTTAAGTTGTTTAATTTCCAACAGTGGGCTAGCAAACATTAATTCTACTTGTAGAGTTTGTGCCCATATCACGATGGGCTCATTCCTTGCTTAATTCCTAGTGTTCTACGGAAAATGTAGGTCTCAAACAGAACAAAGGAGCTACTCTCCTGACTGTAAAAGACACTGGAGTACCACTGGGTCGTCATACAAGAGAGAAAACTCTGCTGACAGGTGCCTTCTCATACGTTAGTGGAGATCAGATTTCTTCTTGGCTAACAGGTGAGTCTTAGGGCTTGTTAGGTTGAGGGAAAAAGTAGAAACAGGCAGAAATCAGTAGGCTGAACCTTCCACAAATCAAGCACAGTTTTATATGTTCCTCTGAACAAATGCTGCTGTTGTAATGTTCCTGCCACATGAACCCTCCAGGCAGGGCAGGCTCTTTGAGCCTTCTTGTCTCTCAGTAGCCTTCAGGGAAGGCTCAGGCATCTTAGTCCCATCTGAACCCACGTTCACTTTCAAACTCTGCATCATCCTGTAGCAGCAAACTGCTAGACTTCATGAGAAATGTTTATATCATAAGGAGTCTCCTTATTCTAGCATAGGAAAGAATGAATAATTTTCCCCGTTAGGCTTCTCTGAACTTTAATGAGTTTTCATCATGTTGTTCTTTCCACCCATCCTTCCCTTCCTCGTATCTGTGCTCAGTGAAACCATCTTTCTTCCTCTTTGTGTACGTGCCTTTTGTGCCTGTGTTCCCCTTTCCTACCCTCCCAGGGATCCAAAAATTTAGCAGAGCCTGTGAGATTCAACCACAAACTGCCTTTGAAGAGGGAGCGAGCAGTTACTATTCCAGCTGTCAGTTTGGAGTCCAATCCATAGGGACTTCTAAATGCCTTACGTAATTCTGTACAGTTACCATGGGCAATAATGCTTGCTCACTGTGCACCACTCTGCATTTAGCAGTATTAAATATTTCCTGCCAGAAATCAATCAAGACGGTGAGTTTTTCTGTAAGGCTGCAATGTTTTTTCAATAAATAACTTAAGACTTCGCCAAGGAACAGAAATCCCAGTCTAACCCCTTTAGTGACGTTACTCCCTTCATCACCAAAAAAAAAGATAATTTACGCTTGTTTGGGGTTTTTAATTTGATCGCTAATACAGAAAAGACAGTCACCTCTTTTTTATCATACCACTTTGCTTCTTTGGGAGTTTTCAGTCACATTGCGCAAACCTTGGTTTTGAAATGTTTTTTTAAGTCAGGCAGATCACCTGTAACCATGCAGGTGTCTGTGCTTTCAGATATTTAAGCCTGTCTGCATTCTTCGGAAGTTGTGTTTCAGTCTTCCCCATTTATCGTGAGGATGATACACAAGATGAAGTGATACAGGAATCAGACTCCTGGGGCTCTGCTCAGTGGACACTACCCTGGCCCTTTGGAGATTTTCACAGAATCAGATCTGTGGACAGAACAGGTTTTGGGTTCGCTTCTAGCAGTGGGATATTGATAAGGTGATCTTTTAGTTCTGAATCTTGGTAGCTTCTCACAGAATGACAGACACCACATGCAGCACTTGATTTCCTCACAACTGATCTTACAGAACAGCTTTTGAAGGAGATGATGAGTAGTTTGAATTTCTTTAGACAGTTTACGTAGCAGCTGTGAAACACAGTTGGTTACTCTTCCTTTTGAGAAGTTTTAAAGTTTAGTAAGATCCCTTACTAACTTGTCTTCAACAGATACTCTTGCTAACAGTTGGATTTGGGATAGAGTAATCCCTGGGGAAGGCTGGTTTCAGGATGGAAACCTTGATAATCTCTTCTATTTTGGATATTTAAATAGTAGCATGTTCTGCTCCTTTTGTGAGTTCATAGTGTTCTTTATTGTAAACTGTTAATATAACTGGGCCTTGTTTTTTTATCATGTATTTCATAGTTGTGGTGTATGTGCTGGTTAGTGAAACACAGACAAACCAGACAAACGATGTCTTTACAGACCAAATGCTGTCATTCTTTCTTTCCCACTTAGTTCCCAACAGACTCCAGTGTCCTCCATGACATGAAAATCCATGGTGTTAGCGAGGATGTTGTCACAGAACAGCTTTCCCTTTCATTGCTATGGTCCTGCATTAGTTTGGGATGTGGCAAGATGTGTTCATTGTGCTCATGTCATCAACCACTGGCCTGTGGGAAGGATGGGTGAAAAGATGGGATAGCCAGCAAACACTTTGGTGTTGACTTTATTTACCTATGAAGAAATCAGGGATCTTCTCCCTAACTTCCTCTTGCAGCATTTCATGTAAAATGCTGCTTAAATTTATAAACATTTTTCAGCCTTGCTAGGAAGGTAGTTTGAATTTTCAGACGTTCTTTGCTGTAGGTGGCCCATAGCAACAACAGAAGAAGCCATAAATTTGGGTGCCTCCAAGTGAATCAGGCTTTGGGCTCTGTGGGAATGTCATTACAGTCCTGTGTTTGCTTCTAGAACGTTTGTTTGAGGGGCGGGTATTGTAATCTATTTTATGAAATCTGTATGAGCTTTTGGATTTAATTTTTAGGTGAATTCTTGGCTTTAAAAGGCTTTTCTGGTATTTGGTTTAAAAAATGTTTGATAGGGCACAGAACATCGTATAGTCTTGTTGGTCTGTGACTTACACACAAAATTCTTTTCTGTTCGTAGCTCTGTTCTTAAGACATTTCAGCCATGACTAAGAGAGAGGCAGAGGAGCTGATAGAAATAGAAATTGATGGAACTGAGAAACAGGAATGCACTGAAGAAAGGTACGTACTGTCTTTGCTTTTTGGGGTCCTTAGGCAGCAATTAATTAATTAATTAGGTTTTCTGTTTCTTATCTAATTAAATGGTGGTTTTCTAGAAGTTGAAGTGTAACCACTTACAGGAAATCAGTATAGTGCTGTCATGTTCTTCAATCTTATTTATTTAAATTCCAAACTGTTTTGGTTATCTCTTGCTACACTACTAGGACTTCACTTTTCCTGTCGTAGTGTGTCTTTGTGTGTGTGCTGCAAACCTTTCAGCTTCAGTGTATCCTTCTTAAATTGAGATGCACCTTTCCATTCCCCCAGTCCTTTGCTTTACTGTTATACAGGATTGTTTGTTTTTAACAGAGCAGAACTGATGTTCAGTGTCAGCTATACTGTTGTTAGGGCCATTGGAACCAGAGATACTGAAGTAGGATATCCTCTGACTTAATTACCTCAGCCTGGATTTTTAGTTCCCAGTGCTTCCCTCCTAATTTTCACAACTGTGTTTGAAAGCCCAGAGCGTCAGTGAAAGTGGAGGGTGGAAATAACTGAGGCTGCTTAGGTGAGCTGCTCTTTAAGAATCTATTCTGGAGAATTGATTCAAAGCCACTTAGTAGTTTCTTATTATTCTGAGTTCTTTGTGTATTTTTACTACTTACAGACTATGTCTGTGTATGTTCTGATTTCCTTCTGTGTAAATGGGAGCCCAGCTGTGTAATGTCATTGTTAGACAGTCCCATAACAATGACATTTCTGAATGCCTGTGCCAATGCTGTCATTGCTGTAGTGCAGGACAGCCATGACATGTGACTGATGCTTCCTTCAAGGCTCCATGTTGCTGTATTTCCTTCTGCTTGTCCCTTGTCTGTGTTAAGCTTATCCTTGTGCTGACTGGTGAAAAGAAGCATTTGGAGAATGAACATTTTGTTCCTTCCTTTTTCCCTGTCTGTTAAGTTTCTGTGTTTGCTTTTAACTTGAATATCTTTATATTACAGTCCAGGCAAGGCAAATAGAATCAGTTTACTCTACATGCAAGTTAACAATTATATAATTTACTAACCATGACTTACTCTCTTGAAAAAGGCAATCTGAATCTTGGTATTTAATCCAGCTTTTTTGGGGTGACAGGGTGAAAGAAGAATTACATAATTTTAAAATCAATGAGACCAACTTTAGTAATTCACTCTCTACTCAAGCTAAGAGTTCACCTGCACAGTATTAAGATTTCAGAGTCAGTATTATCTTTTATCTGCTTTACTTATAACTTTTATCAAGCTTTCCTACACCTGCTCTATTAGCATGTAGGTAATGATTTATTATATTAATCTGTTATTTAAGCATTGTCGAGCAAACCTACACCACAGCAGAATTTGTGAGTCAGGCTATTGACATCAATGAACCCATTGGAAATCTTAAGAAGTTGCTGGAACCCAGACTGCAGTGTTCCTTGGATGCACATGAGATTTGTCTGCAAGATATCCAGGTAAATTGAAAGGCTATGAAAGATGTAACTTCTTAATGGAGAAACATTTAACATAATTTTTCCCTTTCTTCCATTGTCAGTGGAATTCATGCTTCATATGGAATATTAATTACAATTAAGAGTTTAAATTTATGTCAGGTCTGTTATCAACAGACCATTTAATACATACATACTAGTTCAGTGGGAATAAAATCAAAATATTTTTTGAGTTCCTGGTGTGAGATTAAGAAAGCACCTTGCAAGTGAAAGAAGAACGAGAGCAACAACAATATTCCTTTCTCTTGAGGTAGCCCTCATCATTTGTTGTTGCCTGAACTTCCATGAGTCTAATCTTGTTTTGAATCTAAGTGAGAAGGTTTCTATATTATTCAGGTACAAAGATAGGAAAGCATTACTCAAATCCCCACTTGTTTTTACAGGCATTGCTTCATGTTAGGCAATATAACTGTTTTGCATTCATGTTTTATTTGTAGTTACAATCAAACAGCTGTGGCTTTTCCAGAAACAACATGAGGATACTGTTACAAAGATAAGAATTTATGTGAAGGTGTTAAAAACTCAGAAAAGGAATTGTAGATATTTTTCAGTTAGTGAAGGTACTGCCCAGTGTTGCATTACTTCTTTTAGGTCAAAAAATATTCCTGTAAGTGGAAATACCTTAAACAGAACAGGGTGGCAAGTTTCAAATACGATCACGTTCTTTCTACATAGTACTAAAAATATTTGCACACTTCTTCAGAAAATTTTCTGTAGGCACCAAGTGTTTCTAAGGTTTAAAGAAGAAAAAGTTTCTTGTAACCGTGACACTAATACATATTTTTAATTTTCTGATGCTTTTATCAAGCTGGACCCAGATCGAAGCCTTTTTGATCAAGGAGTGAAAACAGATGGAACAGTGCAACTTAGTGTGCAAGTAATATCTAGGCAAGGTAAGCAGTTATATTTGTCTGTTGTACAAACTAATATTGTAGGAATACTTGTGAGCAAACCTAATCTCCTCCTGTCCCTAGCTGTAAAATTGAGAAAATCACTGAATGGTCACAGGGCTTCAGAAAGTCTTTTTCATTGTGTACTGTAGTTATAAGTAGTAAAATCAAAATAAATGTATCTGCTTTACTTATATGGAAATAGCATTGCATTGGAAACTGCTTTTTATAGGAACTTCATATCATTTTAATAAGTAAAAAAAATCAAACATAAACCCAAACGCCAAACAAATCTGTCAAGTGGTGTCAGTTACAGTATGAGGTTTTCCTCTGGGCTGAGTAGTTACTCATCTCAGAGCAAATATCAAAACAAGCAAAAGATTTTTGTGTAGGTAGGTGACAGTTTCATCTCTGTGAGGCGAGTGAGCTTGTGTGCTTGGGGAACAATTACATTATGAACGTGTATGTAGCTGACTGAAAATCCTTTTCAAAGTCCAGGATCACTGTCTGTTGTCTCTTTTCTTTGGATGAGAAGTCAGAGTAAACCATTGTAACAGACGAGCATTAACCAGGTGGGTAGGGATTTGTTGAGACATCGTGTTTATTTCTGTTATCCAGTACGACAGGATTTCCCCTGGTCAAATCCTCAGGAATTAGCAGCTTCATTGCTTTGCTTTTTGTCTTACTTTTCTGCTTTGCCCCTTGATATGTCTTGAGTGGAAAGACTGCCACCACTCTTTAAAAGAAAATGTTCATGTTGGGCTGTGGGAACAGCTACAGGTGTTTATTTCCATATTCTCAAACAGTGGCAAGTTCCTACTGGAGTAGATTAGTTACTTATTTTGAGTTGCATCAGCAAAACAAATCAGCAAAATCTGGGGAGCACATTTTGTTTTCTTGTGGCTTCATTGTGGATTAGGCAGAAGAAAACCTTTTTGCTTTGTATTAACAGTCTTCAGTAAGATACAAATTGCATTTAATGCTGAGTGTCAGGTGACTAGTGCTGGGTTGATCTTCAGTTCCCCATATGTAATGGGAGCTGAACTACCTTTCTGTTTTTAAAAATAGAGTAGAAATGTCCTTCAGGGAACTAGAATAACTGCTCTTAATTCATGCCCAGTAAATTCTAGTATTCAATGCTCAGATTTCTATTTTCCAAAGGATACAGATGATAAATACCTTCACTATCATCTTCCATTTTCTTCCTGTGTTTGGTTTTTTTCCTTTTTCTTCCCATGTTTGGTTTTTTTCCCTTTAATGTAGAACTGAGGTTCATGATCATACGGCACAAAGAGCTTCTTGCTCCCCACCCCTGTGACACCTGTTCTCTCCCTCTCTCTCTTTCTCTCCTTCCTCCTCCCCCCCTTTAAAAGAAACACTTGAATATTAAGTACTTCTCTGTAACTTTGGAACACTCCTCAGTGTTATTTTTCAGGCCTTGAGGCTTAAGCAGCTCATAAGAAATCTGTCTTTTGAAGGCATGTAAAATATGTCAGGGCAGAATATCAGAAACTAAGTAGCATGGATAGCAACAAAAGGAAGATATTTGGATCACTAACAGGAAAATGTACTTGTTACTCTTGACCACAGTGCCCCTTTTGTGCCAGAGGGAAAAAATAGCTTCTTACTCCATCTGCATATTTTACTTGTATTGTGAGGTTTGAGAGATACTCAATTCACTTACCTTTATTTTTCCCTAATTTATGGAAAGTATAGAATTCAGCTAGGAGTAACTGGTGATGCTAATCCTTTTCATGGATTGGGGTGTTTTATTTCTTAGAAGAAAAGCTGCTGTGTCAGCTCAAGTGTTCTATCAAGTTTTGATCAGCTGGCTCTAAAATCAAAGGAAGAAACACCAGGTGAAATATGAACTTCAGTGTAGTTTTTTTACAGCATTTCATTCTACAGCAGACAAAATACCATTCCTGTTTATTCTTTTTACTAGAAAGACTGTTCTGGTGCTCTGCCTTGCCCCAACTCCTTTCCCCTGGTTGGAGAAATGGAGATGTGTGTGGTTTTCCTGGTGAGAACAGCAGCTTTGAGTGAAGCGCAGTTCTGCACTGCTCTGAGCTGGCTCTCTTGCCTGTCTGTGGAGCTCTGAGCAACCGTGTTCCATCATATGTCAAAGAATTTGAAAAAAGCTTCAGTTTTGAAGACCTTCACAGCAAAATATTTTGGGGGTATTTTGCGGAATAATTTCTGAAATAAGTAGGCTTTTGTTATTTTCGGTATGTAAAGGAACAAACCTTAAGTGTAATGACACTGATTTAGACTAAAGATGCTGTTTGACTAATGTCCTGTCTCGGGCTGTGGTTAGTACTAACATTTCAGGGTGGAAAAAACCCAGCAGGCTGCCTGTAGGTCAGCAGTGACCCCAGTGTATTCTCCACCTTCAGACAGTTGGCAGCACTGGCAACATCTGCACATGTCTTGGTAGCTCTGTCCTTGAAGCTTTGTAGTGCTTGTCCCAGTTCATACTTCTGGGGAGTGTGGCACTGTGTTCCACAACTTGGGCGCTGTCCAGGGAAGACTGGACATCTCTTAGGAAGTAGGTAAAGGGAGAAGGGATGTGAGGAGAGATGCAGACAAACCCGGGGAATTAATCTTGATCTAGTGTTGCAGTAGGTTGGGTGCCAGACTGTTAATTCACATTTTTACTTACAAGCTGATTCCTCTACAGAGACTCATTGCTTTGATCTCCGTGTTTGTATTGTGGATAAAGCACAAAGTTCTTTTGACATATAATTATTTGACACACAGTGAATTATTTTGTTGAGCAACAAAGAACTGTACCTCTCTAGAAGCTTTTTCCTTTACATTCTTTTTTGAAGATCAGAAATAGAATCTTAACCCTTAGTGGCTTCCCTTACCCGTTTTTATCTGATTTTAAAAGAAACCCGTGTTGTGCATGTTAATTTTAGATGGCCTAGATACTCTTAAGTAAGATGCTTTTTCTTCATGTTTGCTTCTTCATCTAATCAACCACTTACTAGTTGTCTACATCTGTTTTCACTTCCTTAATTTCACTTAATTGCTGAGTGTTGTACTTAGGGTCTTTGTTTGTTTCCTTCCTAATATTTTTCTCAAGCTGAATGCCTTTTAAAATCTAGAGGAATACTTGTCTGAAAAACACTTAGTTTATCTTACTTGTGATACAGGTACATACTCCTTTTGTTTTTCCTTGCAAACTATGACTGGATTGTGGCTTTAGCTTTTAAGGCTGTTACCTGCAGAACCATCTCACATTGAACTTTAATATAAATTAGATAGTAGGGACACAAAGTAATACTTTATGGTACAAAACGCTGAAGTTATTCTGGCCATATGATGTTCTGTGACTCCTACTTTCATCTGCCTAAGCTTAGTTAAGGCGTTTTCCTAGTCGTGATAAAATGGAATTGTAAAGACTTTTTTTTTAAAAATGTGAAAATATGTTTAATAAAAATACGTTAAAATCTATGGTGGTTAGTTGGCAGTATAATGAAAATTATATGTCACAAAAAGTGAAATAATTTTGAAAAATCTTCTGTAAAATCTTCTGTACAATGTCAGAAATTTGGTGAGGCACCAGCTGGACAAAATACCTTGTCAGAAGACACCAGAGAAGGTGGTGATACAAAGCATTAGTGAATGTGTTCTTTCTTGCTGCAGAATAGATACAGACATTTCTTGTAGCTCCATGATCTAATATCTGAAATGAGAGGCCTAAAGCCAAAACATGAATTGCTGATGAAGCCTAAAATATGAAGGATTTTCTAGTTTTCTTTTAACGTGTTGTTGAACACACTGCCTGCTGCAGAGTACTAAAAGAAAATGTTAACTGCTGTGTGTAGACCCCAGAGATGTCAGGGAGTATTGTAAAGGCTGAAAGAATTGCCTCATGGTTGGAGTAAAGCTGGACGCTTGTTCTGGGTCTTTTTAGAGATTGCTTTTTTGGTTCATTTTGGGGTTTTTTATTTGGAATATTTCCTACAGACCAAAATAGTTGTACTTTATGCCCACATGCGGAACATTCTGTTCAAGAACTGTGAAATAGATCACTTAAATAGAACAGGAAGCTGTAATACTGAGGGAGGAAAGAGGGACAGCTTTGTATTCACCTTACTAAAGGATATGCTGTATAGTAGAATATGTCATTCTAATTTAGGACACTCCGAAATTTCATGACACTTTTGTGTCCTGCTTCTTTCCAGAGTATGCTGTCCCTACTAACCAGAAAGCTTTCAAACGATGTTTCTGTCACATTTTCATAACTGTCGTTAAGTTTTGTGTTCTTTCCATACTTAGGGATAGAGCCCAAGCTGAACATCCTGGAAATTGTGAAGCCTGTGGAGACCGTGGAGGTTGTGATTGATCCGGACGCTCATCATGCAGAGGCTGAGGCTCACCTTGTTGAGGAAGCTCAGGTGATAACCTTGGATGGGACAAAGCACATTGCAACAATTTCCGACGAGACCTCGGAGCAAGTGACGCGATGGGCGGCAGCGCTGGAGGGCTACCGGAAGGAGCAGGAGCGCCTGGGAATACCTTACGGTAACAGCTCTGTGTGGCATTGGAAACGTGCTGCAGGGTCTGTGCTGCAGGGTGTGGGCTCGGGCCTTCCCTGGGGCGTTGGTGCTCCAGGACCTCAGGGAAGGGACCTCGTGGTGTGGGTGAGCACAGGGCGAATATCTGCACGCGGGAGTTGGAGAAGCGTGGAATGATTTGAGTCGGAACGGACCGTAAAGGCCGTCTTGTTCCAATCCCCTGCCACGGACAGGGGCACCTGCTAATAGGCCAGGTTGCTCCAAGGGCCTGCTAGCCTGGCCTTGAACGCATCCAGGGATGGGCAGCCTGTGCCAGTGCCTCACCACCCTCACAGAGAAGGGTTTTTTCCTAAAGACCAGAGAGAAACAGAATGAATGCTCGTAACAGTTTCATTAAATCAGTGCTTTCACGCCATAACTACCTTGTCAATGCAGTTTTTAGAAAGCACTTTTCTTCTTCCTGCCCTCCCTAAAAATGTGTGTGTTAGTGATAAAGCTCTTCAGGTGTGTGTGGAATTGAACTGGGCTCAGTATTTGGTGGGCATTGCCTCTAAAGGTGCTGAAACAAATTGTTCATGGACTGGAGTATGCTGACTATGGTGTTCAATCAGATTTTACTTGGAAAGCCACACTAGACTTCATCATTGGAGGAAGATGATTCAGAACTAAAAATAAACATTCTGGTAGATGATCATCTTTTTTCAGTTAATGTTGTTAGCAGGTTGCTCTTCTAATGTTAGCTTAGAAAAACATCTCTGAATGCCTGTTTAAGATTGAACTGGAACTGTGGGGTTTAGGTCTATATCCTGTTTGGGAGATTATCCAGCTGAATTGCTTCTTGTGACTGGCAGAAACATATTGTCAAGGCCTTTTGAGCACAGAAAGCTGTAGTATCTGAGCAGACCTGTAAAACTGGAATATATTTGGGAAGTGTTTAAGAATTCCAGTCAAGTCACAGGTCTTTGCAGGACGTGTAGCTTGCCAGTATTTTCTGCATATTTTTGATAGCTAAAGCAATGGCTTTTTCATGGCTTTCTGTTTCTCTTACTGGCAAGCGCTTCAAAAATAGTTTTCATCATGTTGTGTCTGTTGATAGTCAGGGATTTGACACAAAATGTTTGAAAAAATAAGTGAGGCATTATCAGAAGCAGACTAATACTTTTCAAAATGCTCCTCCATTAATATGAGAAGAAAATTACTTAAACCAATGTTGTTGTTGTTATGCTGGATAATATTTTTAATAAACTTTAATAATGTTTATGCTTTAAGAAGACTCCATAACCGACAACTGTGGCTTTAAAAGTTTAATGTCTTTTGGGTCACAGGAGTGGAGATTTTTCAGGAAAATCATCCTAGTTCATTATGACAAATATCTCTGTATTACACACAATAATGTTCTCTTGACATCCAAAAAATGTGCTACACTGCCCTCCTAGAAGCAATAAAATTTTAAATGTTTTCTGGGTAGACATTGCAGGGACTTAGGCTGAAATAAGGTGCCCCTAGGTTCTACATTATAATCTGAAATTATTTCTTGAATCTTTTCAGAAGACAGGGTGTGTTGATAGTAAAAGTCAAGTCCAGTGAGTAAATAATCCTCCAAAAAAGTAGTGGTTCAGTGTCTTCATCCTTACAGGTTTCTTTGCTTTGCTGTAAATGGAAAATTAGCTTTTAGCAGGTCTTTAAAATGTTGTGGCTTTTTCTTTGTGTTATGTTTTGGTGGTTTTTGTAAGATATTACAAATCTTTTTCTCTTAAAGGTATTTCTGCTATTAGAATTCAAATATTTGGTACCTAGAAAGAAGGAAAATGAGTTGTTATGAGAAATAAAGGCAGAAAAGGGAGCAGCAGAGAATTTGGAAACCATGGAAGTGGTTAGAGAAAGTAAAGTTTAATGTTTCCTTGCGGATTATGCTCTGTCAATGAGAACAAATTGGCAGCTTTTTGGTGAAAGTTCACTGCTGCTGATGTTTTGAAAACCAGTCCCTTGTGGTGTGACTTTTGCCAGAGGATTACATTGCATGGTTTTAGGTAGCATCAGTGAAAGATGATGCCATGTAGTTGAGCAAAATGAAATTTGTACCCCAAGGTAAATGTTTATAGACTAGGAAATAGACTCACCATTGCCAGGTTGGGTGTCTCCAGTGGCCAGGAAGGAGAACGTGTGTTGCAACCAACTCAAGCCCGTTGTTCTCTTGGAAATTCTCTTGTTAATTGTGTGGTTTATGGTCCCTGTGTTGGGCTGAGCCACATCTCCATGGCCTGGCATGTCTGTGCAAACACTGCTCAGCAGTAGCCAAAACATCCCAGTCTGTTTCTAACACTGGTTTGGTCACCAGCCTAAAGCACACTCTGGCCTTCTGGGAAGAAAATTAATGCATCCCATCCAAACCCAGTACAGTGGTGATTTTTGTTAGTGATGGTGTGAATGAGTTTAGAAGGTAATATTTTGTTATAATCACAAACTGATCAACAATTTGAGGAAGTGTATCCTTCTGTGACAGAGAGTACTCTTTTTTTGAAGCTGAAGACCTGTGGAAAAAGAACAGTAATTCTTTTTTTTGTGTTTGAGGTATGTCAGGCATAGTTCTGATGTAAAAACATTTACTGAAGAAAATCCCTCTTTCACCTTCTCCATCTCTTCACCAACCTGCCCCACTCCATCACCATTTTAAGAGCAGACACCAACTTTCCAGTGAGCTTTGGTGACAGTAACTCTGCTTCTTGCCGTTATGCATTTACCTTTATGGAAGTTGTTACATCCTTGAGGAGGAACCTTGCAGTACGCGATGAGACGATTTCACCTCTCTTTTGCAGACCCGGTGCAGTGGTCCACAGACCAGGTGCTCCACTGGGTGGTGTGGGTGATGAAGGAGTTCAGCATGACTGACATTGACCTCAATGCACTCAGCATTCCCGGGAGGGAGCTCTGCAGCCTCAGCCAAGAGGATTTCTTCCAGCGCGTCCCACGGGGAGAAATCCTCTGGAGCCACCTGGAGCTTCTTCGAAAGTGTACGGCAGAGTTTTACTTATTCCCCCTCCCCACTTCTCTTTTTTTGTTTTTTCTTTTTAAACTTTTTCTTTAAAGATGAAACCAATTGTGAGCAGTTATTTTTCCTTTGCTTAATATGGGGAGTAAAAATGAGGGCGTCAATACGAGATAACAGGAGGTATTAGAATGTCTGCTGCCATGGAACAAGTCTGCATATTAAACACTGTTTGCCTGTCTTTTATCAAACCTTGCAACTAGCAGAAGGTAGTGACTGATGATTCCTCCTTTGTTTTTTATAAAGCTTCATAGTTCATGCATCTACTGAATTTGATAGTTCTATAATTAAATATTGATTGTGAGTTATTAAATGTACATTTCTGTGTCATGTTGAAGTGGAGATTATTAAGCACAGGCAGTGAAACCCTTAGATGGTACACAACAGAGCTGCTAAGTGATGCATTGTATGTGCATAATGCAGTAATATATATGTGCATTTCAGATTTACCAGGCTTGGTTGTAACTCGCCAGACTAATAACTATTTACATCCTCATTTACATAATATAGGTAATGGTCTTTGAGGATGGAGAATGCATAAGATACCTTGAAATTTGCCATGTACACCCTTACTTCTAAAAATTGAGTAACGTGTTAAACGTCTCCACTTAGAATACCGTGAGCTGTACGTATCTCTTGCAGACTGATCCACATTTTTATTTTTTCCCCTCTCTGAAACATGAAAGTTTTTGATCTTCAGGTGACTTGAAATTTTTGGGTTAAATATAAACATGTTGGATCTTCTTCTGAATTGCAGATGTGTTGGCTAGCCAGGAACACTCTGGAGAAATAGCAACTGTTACTATTGATCAGCGTAAGTACTTGAGCCAGCATTAACTCTCACAATGCCCCGTTGGCAGCTTTAGCACTGCGCTGTGGCTCAGCACTGTCATAGTACAACATTTAGGAGATCACTTGAGAGAGTATTTTTCCTTGGGGAGGAGAACATATTTTAAACTTCAAAACGTAATGTTGACTTACCCTATATTTTGTTGTTGGTTGAAAGGTGGTTTATAACCTGACCCCTGGAAGTTTATAACCTTAATTTTTGATGGTAGATTTTCTACTCTCTTGAAATAAGCTGCCTAGGATACATATTTGAGGTTTTTAGTTGTTTGGGGGCTTTAGATTATATATTGCATTAATTAATGGATATATTAAAATATTAATTTCAAAAAACCCCACGTTTCCAAAAGCTGAAGGATACTGTGGAAGAGATTACTTGCTTAGAAACCAATACTAGAAATAATACATTAAAGTAACTTTCCAGTTATTTGAAGCTCATTCTTTCAGCTGAATCAGTGTCATCAATTATTAAAACGAATCAATTTTCAGAAGACTTGTAAGCAGCTTATATGTTAAATAGACAAACTGTTTATTATGTCCTGGGGTTGTGCTAGAGTGGGGCATCTGCATCCTCCTACAGCACTGCAACAGAAGGGTGTTTGCTGCTTGAAGAGCAGGTGTGGAGGTTGTACAGTGACTGCAGAGAAAAGGGGCATTAGGGTAGATCATGTGGGAACAGCATCAAGATGAAAACAAAGGCATGAGGTTTTTTTGAAGCATGTAATACACATAATAATAAACTAAAGCTGGTGTTTTATGACACTTCTGCAATGAGTCTAAAACTACAATTTGCATACAAGAGGTAAAAAGTCTTTAAATTATACCGAGCCCTGTGACTTAATGCAGTGTGCCTTTTTAGCAAAAGGAAAAAAAAAAACCTAGCTTCTAGATGTTATGATAATACAGGTAATAAATAAAATATGCCTATTTCTGTGCCAGCAATTTATAATTGATGTTGTGCAACCTTCTCTTCTGTACAGCTGTGCAGATCATTCCAGCGTCTGTACAGCCTGCTACCCCAACCACCATCAAAGTGATAAACAGCAGTGCAAAGGCAGCTAAAGTACAGAGAGCTCCGAGGATCTCTGGGGAAGACAGGAGTTCCCCTGGGAACAGAACAGGTATTGCCTCCATTATTTTTACATGCAAATGCACCGAACAGCGACTCCGTAATTGGAATTACGGTTTGGTGGAACACAGCTTTGTAGCTCCAGCTGTGAGGTTTGTGGGACACCGTGTAGGGTGAAGGGAACCGTAAGTACAAAAGCTGTGGCAGGCACGTGTGGCACAACCTGGCAGGTTGGTCAGCTCACACGAGCACCATGTCAACGTGGCGCTGCAGTTGTTCGGTCCTGCAGCAAATAAAATGCATAAAATTATTTCTCTTCCTCTCAAACCACTGCATAGCATTATTCAAGTTTTTAACTTCTTCCTGTTTGCAGAAAGGGAAGAAAATAAACTGTGTGTTGTAAAATGTAGCCTAGCTGCTCCTTGCTCTACTTGTCGCCTGCCTCCTCTGTTCCCCCACAGTTTGGTGACTTCAAAATTTACAAAGTTTCATATTTCTTGTTTAGTTAAATGAATGCATATTTGGAAAACTGCACATTAACTTTGCAGTGTAATTTTGGAATTAGTGTTATTTGTACATACTCTTTGATTATTAATTTCTTTTTTTTTCCTTGCTGTCATTTTTGTTTTGCTTCCCTTCACTGTGGCGAATTTTTGTGTTAAATCCTTTCCTCTCCTCCTCCTTGAGTTTTTATTTTTAAACTCTATAGAGGCCTCTAATGATGTAGTTCAGAATTCTTAGGCCAGGGTTTTATTGGCTGACATTAGTGAGGAATACTCTGTGTTTGTCTCTTTAGTCATCAGGTCTGCTCTCTGTGGCTCACTGAGAATTTAGGAATTTAAGTGCAGGTACTTGAGTTAGAAATCTTAATGATTGGGCATGAAAGATGTTACACTGATGTAAGCTGAAGTTTGGAGGTTTCTTTTGTATTTCTGATATTTCATGTTGAAAATTGGAGACAATTTTTTTTTAAGAAACCAGCTTCTGTTATACATACATATATGTGTGTGTGTGTGAAAAAGAATAAGCAGCTCTTGCTAAATCTGTTCTACTGTAGGGATAGATACGTGTCTAAATGGTTATTTTGGGTGATGGGGGTTAGGTTCTGGGGGCAGATTTATGTGAAATCTCGATTAATTTTTTTTCCTGTATTCATAATTCTTTTAATAGACGGGTACTGATGACTTTGCAGGCAAATGTTTACAACAGAGATTAATTCAGTGCAAGTTTTCCTTCCGCCATCTATTCTGTGTCGGTCTGCTTTAATTTGCCGGTTGAAACCTTTTAGCTGTGAGGGGACCATGAAAAGGACCAGTTGACAAGGAACTCGTCATTCCTGTTTCACCAGGGAACAACGGCCAGATCCAGCTGTGGCAGTTTCTGTTAGAGCTCCTCACTGACAAAGACGCTCGGGACTGTATCTCTTGGGTTGGCGACGAAGGGGAGTTCAAACTCAACCAGCCTGAACTGGTGGCACAGAAGTGGGGGCAGCGCAAGAACAAGCCCACCATGAACTACGAGAAGCTCAGCCGGGCTTTGAGGTAAGAAATGTCGGGAGCTCCTCGGGTGTGACTTGCTTTCTTTTGGCTGCCTCACTTTTAATCATCGTGATGCAAAACTCGTGGCTTTTTTAGTACAGGGATGAACAGATCTTCTGGCGCTGGTCCTTGCCGTGAGATCCTCTTAGGGGATGAGTAATTTGCTGGGCTTTTTTTTTCTTTTTTTTTTTTTTTAATTTCATTTTTAAAGAAGCTAGTACAATGACTTCTTGAAAATAGAATTTATTTTTTCAAAATAGTTAATTTGAGTAGCTCACTTCCAGAAATACACCTCTTTTTTATGTATCTTCAGTATTTATGCTTTTAGTAACATGCCAAACAATATTATTGGTGAAAGACAAAGAAATATGTGAATTACTAACTAATTTTTATGTTTTACTGTCTGTGTTCTTCTTGCTCTTGTTCTGGAATAAAGCAGACACTTCCCTGAAATTGTTAGTGGCTTTCTGTATGTAACAACCTTTTCTGACTTGAAATACTCATTGATCCATTTTATTGTCCTTATTGTGTGGGTGTTAAATTGAAAAATGCAGTTGTCAGGTCAGTTTCAACAGTTGCAATTCCAACATCAAAGTGATCTGAAGAAATGGAAGTGTTCCAGTGTCTTTATTCTGTTGTAATTTTGTAGTTTGACATTGGTAAAGGGGACTTGCATTATTGAATCACTGTGAGTGATGTACTTGAGGAGGGGGAAGAATGCAAGTACCTGAATTTTAGACTGCTTTTCCTTGATTATTTTAGTCTCTGGAATCATCCGAAAGTTCATCCAAGTTCTCTGAAATCACTGAGAGTGAACTTCTGATTTCTTATTCTGATGTGGTTAAATATATTTCTCTTTATTTTCAAGAAAGATGTTTCTTGCCTAATCCTGCAAATTATTTAAGGAGTCTTAGGAATTTGTTTTGTATGAGTGAAGTTGCATATTGATTGAAGTCTGAGATCTATGTTTTACTTTTTAGCATTTTCACTTTCGGCTACTTCTTGTTTGTTGTTGTGGTTTTTTATAGTAAACTCCTCTAGCATTGTTTAAAAAAATCAACTTCTATTTGAAAATACCTCCGTAAGAAATGATGATAAAGTTAACATACAGTGGCTCTTGTTACCCTTCCAGGGAGGATTTCATTAGCATTTGACAGGCACAGGATACACGGCTTAATTATGCCCTTTTGTTTTAGAGCTTCCTTAAGGACAGTATTGTGGATGCCAGAACGTTTGAGTGGGAAAATTAATAAAAAAAGAAATATTTTGAAGGATATTAGGTATGGAAAGAAGCAACTTCTAAAAGTTGTTGAGCCTCAGGTCACTGAAAGCAAGGAGGAACATTGGTAGATGCTGACTCTCCTGCTTTTCCCTTAGGTGTTACGTTTTGGTCTGCTGGAGTCTGTTCCTGTTCTAGATGGATCCTTAGTCTGGCCTTGTATGGCTGTTCTTGCATTATTTATATGTTCAATTAGAATGTTAATTTTTTCATAGCATCACAGAACCCCTTGGGTTGGAGGGGCCTTAGGAGGTCTCTGGTCCAACCTCCTGCCCAAAGCAGGACCTTTCCAGCACAGCACTTCCCCAGCCTCTAGTCTTCCAATAGCATTTCCATGTTTCCATCCTGGTTTTGTCTGTCTGTGAGTCTGTGTACTCAAGGCATGTGTGAAAACTTCCTGGAACATACTAATGATGTAAACCATGCTAGTGTTTTCAGGTTTTGTCAAAAAACTCCACAGAAGATCTCAAAGGCAGCTGAAGAACTTCAGAATAATGATCTTATCACTGGGATATTAAGCAGCAATTTGCATAAATCACTATTAGAGAAGTTTTGCATTTATATTTTAGTCACAGAATTACAGAAATCACATTCCTCAAAGCGTTGTCGTTTTGGCAGCTGCATCAATATTGACATGTTTTCTAACACTTCAATGTCTGAAGGGATATTTAATGCCTCTTGCTACTCCCATGATAAACACTGTTGCCAAGCTAAAGTTTTATTAAACAGTGATATGTTTTGTTTACTAATGTGCTGAGATCACTGTGTCAGTTGTTGATTAATACAGAAAATGACGTTGATGTTACTGAGAGATGTGCAGGCTCTTCTGCCCAGATGTAAGAAAAGCAGGGAGTACAGAAACCAGGGCACAGGGGGAGAAAGGGAAGAGCAGCTTTTTTTTTTTTTTTTTTGACACATACCTCGGTAGTTTTTCTAAAAATCCACATCTGTTTAGTAATCCAGTAGGGAAGTGAGACTTGAAGAAAAAATAATTCATCTCCCATATTCTTCTGAAACAAAGTTTGCATGTGTCTTGGAATGTAACTTTGTGAACTTGCATGGGTGTTTAATTTCATTTATTTTTAGCTTTCAATATTTTTGAATAGTCAAATGCTGTAGTCAGAAACACGTTCAAGATAATATTGAAAATATCCTCTGGCCACATTGCCTGATTTTAGCTTGAGTGTTTCTAGCATGAGATGTGGGGATCTCCGTGTAAATGTGATCTAATTTCTTGTGATCCATTTCCTTTGTGATCGTGTCAGGAATGTGGACTAAATCATTCCAGGTATATTCAGTTTTGTTCTGCATTGTTCTGCAGCATTTTTTGAGACAGGAGTTATCAGACAGGATTGTACAGAGTTAAATAACTTCAGAAAAATTACGGCCACTGCCACTTGTCATCTGCCATGGCCACATTTTACAAACTGTGGGTCTCTGTGGGTACTTCGTGTTGACCAGGTGAGCGCAGCTCAGTTTCTGTGTGTCCTGTGCCCTGTCACACTCAACATGAGTGCCTGCCGAGTGTTCCCACACACTATTTCACACACGAGGGACACAGCAGAATATTGCTCATCCTTCCCCAATTTTACGCAGTACTACAGGACTGTACTTCCGAGCTGAACATAAATTACCATCCCATCCTCTCGGTTACGGGGTTCACCCAACCCACTGCAACTAAACCTTGGTAAGAGGCTGCCTGTGCTGGACACCATTCCACAACAAATCCTTCAGCTGATTCTGGGATGTTCTGGAGGACAGGGCACGGAGAAGTGCTGGGTGGGAGCGTAACAGCAGCCGAGGACGAGTGTAGAGATGTGGAGAAGGAAACAGAGGAGCTGAGGGAGGTGGGCGGTAGTTTGGGGTAGAGTGAGGAGAAGGACTGCAAAGGAAGCTTTTATATAAGTGTATGTGGTTCAGGAGAAAGCTGAGGAGAGCCTTGGCAAACAAACCACGCTGGGTTTACCCAGAGCAGTAACAAGTTGTTCTCCCAGTTCCTGAGCTCGGTGACAGACCGCTGGGGCTCCTCGCGTGCTCTCAGTGACCACCAGGCTTACCAGCATTGTTCTCTGCAAGCCCGTCCCTCACCTCTCTTTGCTCTGCTCCTGCTGCTTAGATCCTCACCCACAAAAGTAAGAAATTAAAAGGCTTTTTCTTCCAGACCTTGAGATGTCTGAAGAAATTTGCTTGGATTCTTTGGTACTTACCTCTTTTCCACTTGAGCTGGGAGTTGGAAGTTTGTCTGCTAATTGACTTAATTTTGCTGGTGAATGAGAATTGTCTTTGCTTTATGAACACATCTCTCACGGCACTGAGTTTCAGACAGTCAAGAAGTCTGGGTTCATTTGTGCTGCATTTGGGTGATGGTTTTGAGGAAATTAAATTATGTGATTTGTGTTGGTTGAGTTTTGATTTTTTTTTTTTTTCAAATTTATCACAAGCTTATTAAGCTCATCAAATCCAAGTTCCATCCCAGCCACTTAAGTTTGCCTAATGAGACATGTGACATGCATTCTATTAAAGCTTGCAGTGAAACAAGAACAGCAACAAAATTGCAAAATTCTAACTTCTGTTTTATATTGGTGTTACCTGGAGTTTTGCAGCTGTCTCTGGAGTAGGGAGGGTCATGTAGACCTCGTTATCTCACTGCCTTTCTGCCCAGTCTGATGATTCTTTTGTCATAAAATATAAAAAGTATTCATCATTAGAGGACTCACTTGTAGTTGTAAATAAAGGCAAAGATGTAGTTTTGCCAGCATATGAACTACAACAAAAACTGCAGAAACCCAACAAAAAACCACACTAAAGCCCAAAAATCCAACCCATGCTTTTATAATTTTACTTCCATCTTTGAAAACAGTTCGGAGAGAATGGCTGCTTTCATATCATAGACGCTGCTTGGTAATTTTCAGCCTGTTTCCAGCATTAAGTTTTTTTCTTCAGAAAAGCAAGAGACAAGAGAAAAGCAAAGGACAATAAGGGGAGAGACAATATTTTCTTTTTAAGGCAAAGCACTATATATAAAACATCTTCCCTGCCAAGCTTTTTTTAAACTGCCGGGAGACTTATTGTTGAATTGGTGCTTCCAATGGCCTATAAAATAATTACTATGTTTTGTTTCTCCCTAAAGTATCAAGGTGCAGGGACAGTCTTCAACACTCTTCCCTTTTTTCATATAAGAAATTGCCTAAACAGTATCTTGATATATGAAATTAGGAGAATCTCAGTAAGAAAAAAAGGAATATTTTGGCCTCTGGTGATCTTAAGTAAACAAGGCATGCATATGGCAATGACAGATGCTGCAAATGTGCAATTGCTGGTTTCTTTCGCACTCTGCAGGTATTACTATGACGGAGACATGATCTGCAAAGTGCAAGGCAAGAGGTTTGTGTACAAATTTGTGTGCGACCTGAAGACCCTGATCGGGTACAGCGCGGCGGAGCTGAACCGCCTGGTCACCGAGTGCGAGCAGAAGAAGCTGGCCAAGATGCAGCTCCACGGCATTGCACAGCCAGTGACAGCAGTGGCACTGGCTGCAGCATCCCTGCAAGCAGAGAAGGATAACTGAGCACTGGCACCTGCAAGTGGGAACCTGAGGCCTTTCCTCTGTAACCAGAGCGGTTGCTGCTCTTCCCTTTCTCCGAATTGGAAACTGCTTTTGTTTCTTGACCGTACAATATAGAGCATGGTTTTCTATAAAGAACTGAGACTCGCGTAAATTTGGATCTTTTAACAGCATATATTTTAATGTGAGTTGAAGGATCACCCCAACTTCTTCAGCTGGTGAGAGGTGGAACCACAGCGCTAAGACCACGGCTGTGCAAAGTCATTTCTGCAGCACATCTAACAAGAGTGAAGTCCTCGCAGCAAATAGGCTGATCTGTTATCTGAACACAGCCCTTCCCAGTCTTGTGTTCTCTGCTGAACTACCACATGGCATTTGATGCTTTCAAAGTTAAAATGTCTTCATTATTCTGAGTTAATCAAGCAGAGCTGAAAGACGTGTTAAATGTTACAAAGCATCAGGTTCTTAAAATAGCTTCTTTGTTTATAAGCCCAGGAAACTAAGACTAGACTTAACTGGAGATCAGTGCTGAAGAAGGAGATCCAGGTTTAGATCTGGCTTAGATGAAAAGCCAATTATGAGTATTTCATTGTAATATGTAGATAATATGCAAATATGAGGGCAAGCGCCCACCTGGTTTGAAATATGCCCTCAGCGTTAGCCATTTAGCAGAAAGCAAAGATAAACTTTTCCCCCACTACCACCCCCATCAGGTGATTCAAAAACTTGAAAAAACAGCCCTCACCCAAAGAGTAGCTTGTTTTGGTGGGGAGTGTTAATGCTGTGTTCTGCAAGGTGCTTAAACCTGCATGGTAGTCAACCTTAGTACCTGAAGACTTAAGTTAATCACAGTCAGTAGTCCCTGGCTGGGAACAAAAAGCGAATTGAAAACAGTTTTACAGAGAACTGAACTTTGATTTCCCAATCATTGCACAGCCTGCCGTATATTAAATAGAAAAGAGGTATTTTTTATTTTAAATTAATTTCTGTCTGAACTTCAAGTGATACTTTTGAAGCCAAATGCATGCTCCGGAGCTGGGTGCAATTTGAAGTCTGGGTAATGAGTTAGAAATAGTTGGGATGTATCCTGAATTCTGAGCTACTCAGAGTGCTTCTTGCAAACTTACATGTGCAGTAAAAAGCAGACTGCAGCTTTTGAGCCTTGTACTGGTGCTTGTTAGACTGCTTCTCTTGATGTCTGAAAACTGTTGAGTTGTGGGTTGCTTTTTCCCCTTCACGGTATTAAACAGCTTAATTATTATGTCACCATTGATATTTACCAGCTTTTTCTGAATTCAGCCCCCTCTGTTAATGCTTAACAATTACAAGGGAAGACCTTTAATTCTGTAAGGGATCGAGTTACTCTTAAGTGTTAAATCCAAAGTCCTTGTGCAGTGAGGTTCTGAACATAAAGTGTGTTTGTGCTGAGCAGTGAGAGCACTGGGCTGCTGCTCTGGAGCTGAGCAGGAATGGCCACACTTGCAGGCAGAAGGCAGAGAACACGAAGACTTGTGTGTGTTTTTAAAGATGGGTTGAGGACAAAGCTCTGTTTGTAGGTAGATGCTCACCTGCAGATAGTTTTTGCTTAACTAGAAATCTTGCATATAGTTCCAACTTACTTTTTTTTCATCATTGCCATGATTATAAAATCAAAGTTTTTTTGCTGGATTCTTCTGGTAACTCTTATTATTGTTTCTGCCTTCGAGCTGTTACAGCACTCCAGCTGCTGAGCAAGCTGGTGTCATTTTGCTTTTAAAAAACACATAAGCCCTGAGCAAAAAATGTAAATGCATCTGCTCCAAAAGGTCAACACCAGTCCATTTCTTGCTGTTAGAGCTGATGTCACTGGTTGGCAAGGGTTGGAGGTGACCTGTGCAGGAGAGGCAGGTTTGCTTACCAAGAATGATGTGGAGTTGGCATTTGAGGGCTCTGCGTGTCACAATGCTCTGTGACTAAACACAAGCCCAGCACAAGTCACTTGTTCCTGTTAGCAGAGTGCTTGAGAGGCCTTTTTAGCTAAAATACAGTAGAAAAAGTAAAGCAGCTTAAAATACCAGCTTTGTCCATCAAACCGGACAGCGAAATTGAGGAGTGGTATCAGTTCTCCATCCCCCTCCTTGCTCCAGGGTAAGCCCCATGGAGGAAGCTCCTGCTCCCACAGTTTGTAAATCCATCCTGCTGTTGCTTTGCAGCCCTTCAGTCGGAGTCATGGTCCTTGGGGTGCTTTGTTGTGGCTCCGTCTGCCTTCCCACCGTGTTCTCAGCGGTAAAGAAAGAACCTGTCAAGCAGTGTAAAATTGTTACCGCCCTCTCTGTAGCTGAGGGAGAAATCTGTGACTAACTTGACGTCTTCAATAAAACAAAATATGGAGAATATATTGTCAAAAGGATTTTCTGTTGCTGCCAGAAGGAAAACGTAAAAAGAATATTCCCGATTTTTGTAAAACAAAAGGTTTTTTGCATACTTTCTACTCTTTAAATAAAGACACTTATACTCTGCTAATAATTATGTGTTTCTTTTGTGGTTTGCTTTTTTTTTTTTGGTAATTTTACATGAAACAATTATTTTCTATTTTTACTCTGAGAAAGTATTTGTGCATAAAATGTCAATATAGTAAAATAAAAATGTTATACAGCTAATGCCTGTTGATTTGCCTTCTTAATTTTTCATAAAGCCATTTGTAATGTCTTTCAGGTGCAAGCGGTTCAGAGGTGAATACCTGCCCTTTATTCTCTTCAGAGTCAGAAGCTGGGTACAGGAAGGAGGCAGATCAGCTCATGTTCTGAAGATGCATCTTCTTTGGCTCAGTACTTGGCTGTTTCTGCTTTTAAACTGGAACTCCGTGTCCTGTAACACTGTAATTGTAAATCTCAAAATGGTGCTTTGATTGAGCAAATGATAGAAGTAGCAGGAGAAAATGGAGCCCTGTGAAATGATTCCGTTTCTGCTTTCAGCAGAGTTTAAATCAGACAGGTTCGTGTTGACCTGTAAACTTTGGGCTTTTTCATTCCTGCAGATGGCCCCGTTTACTGCCTGTGGCCATGCTGACAAAACTGTTAGTACTGCCCGTGTTAAAAACAAGGTACAATTCTGACTGTACCTCTCTTTATTTTTAAATCACGTCTCAGTAGAAACATTACACCTCTGAACTCCTCCATCTGGACTGCCAAATTGAAGACTGAAATATTTTGTCATCTTTAAACCTACTACATCACTTGATTTCCAAATGTTTATGTTTAGCTTAGCAGCGACAACATGTAATGGGCTGAAAATAATTGGTTTTCATACATTTCAGTAACTGGTTGGACTTGGTGATCTTAGAAGTCTTTTCCGACCTAAATGAATCTATGATTTAAAGTTCACTTACAAGTGTTCTGGTATCGTTAATTGAGGACCTTTTACTTGGGTTTATAGCTGTTGGTATCTTTGTGGCAGTGTGAGTTTCTTTGGGGATTCCTATCATACAGAAGTGGTTATTGGAACAATATATGGAATTAAAACTAACAGCTTGCAATTTCATTCTTAAGCAGGGCGAGCTGACATGGGACTCTGCTGCCTGGTAAAGAAGTGTTTTATGAGGCCCACTGGCACAGGTTTGTGGGGAATATTTTTCCTGACCAGACTGAGGTGATTTGTTCTTCAAGATCATACATATGTCTTAAAGATTCTGAGTTTAATACAGCTTTATCAGGACTGCTACAATTTATTTCGGTTGATACTGTAGATTGTTTTTCTTTGGGAAAAATAATTCTTAAATATGAATGATGCTAAACAAGAAATGACTTAATTAGAAAAAAGGAATTAATGGTTGCCTGGGTTTGAGGGTTGTAATGTGGAACCCCATGCATTAGGCATATGACTGCATTACATTTTGTGTAATTATTTCAGAATTGGAGCCCACAGAACCTGATCAGGCACCAAACTGAGGTTTTACCATCTTGCAATTTTAGAGTATTGACATCTCGCCTGTTGATAATTTGAAAATAAGGTTAAAAAATGCTGAGGAGGGAGAAACAAATATTGAGGGTCTGCTTTTAGTTAAAAAGGTCTTTTACTTGTGGAACTGGTCCTGTGGAAAGCAAAATTAAATGGTGCTAATGGCAGTTGTATCAGAAGATGGAAGTCACAAAGCAGTTCTCATTTACCTTGAAAAGCCAGAGGAATCAGTTGTTGTGTTTGTGGTTCATGGTGCACATAAGGGCTTTTTGTAGGTGGTAACCAGGGGAAAGAAAGAATCCAAAGAAAATGGATCAGTTTTAAGCAACTTCCTAGTGCAGCTACTTAATAAAAATGCAGTCAGTTTAAAAGAGAAGATAACTGTATCAGGAACAGCTGGAATCCTCAGATAAATTGTTACCAGAAGCAGCTAAAACGCTGCAGAGCATCAGTTTTTCATTGTCCAGCAGTTCTCGACTTAGAAAACAACTACTGGACAGCAGATAGTAATAAAAAATCAGTTTATAGTCGGTTTTATGTTGTAGGAGTTGAAATAGTTGCTGAAAAAGAGCAGAGAGAATGCTTGTTTAGTTTAGCACAACTTTAGGGAGTGTGAAAACTTGTGGAAACATTTAGTTTTGTCTGTTGAATTGCTTCAGGTGTTTGCTGCTAATGATCTAAATGAGCTGGGAGTCTTTTGGTAGTAAAAACCCCACACTGTCCATCTATAATAGATCTGAAATCTTAAGACACGGGGTTTTTTCCTTACATTTGCAAGCTGCCTTTTAACCTAAATGTAAGAAATTATTCAGGAGCTGTATTTCTGCTCCTGTGGGAGCTACCTGTCAGAATTCACTAATCAAGGTAGAATGCCCCCATGTCAGTAGACAAAAAGCAAATTATATAAATTATATATAAGTATGTAATATATATAAATTATTGATTATAATGGAAGCAAACATGGATGGCACTTAAAAAACCCTATTTCTTGGAAGAGCTATTGTTTATTTGAAATTCTTCCCAGTTAGGGAAAGGCAATTTGGGATGAAACAATGTGTTAGCTGTTTCCCCCTTCATCCTGGTAAGCTTTGGTTTTTCAATATTCTCCTTTTTTAGGGCTCTGCAGGAGCTGCTTCCTAGGAACTGAGTTTGCACGAACCTTCAGCTGCAGAAGGCAATGAGAAACCAGTGTGTTCTATACAAATCTTGTCAGGGTGAGTGCTGGAAACAGCGTGCGTGGAAGAAATAAGTCTGGAAGAGTGAGAAAGCAAGCCTGAGATTTAATGAGATTAACTAGACATTAATTAGACACCTGCAGGGTGCAGTTCTTTAAACTTCAGGGTTAGGATAGAAAAGATATTAATTTTTTTTCCTCCATGAAAGCAGTGTTTTATTCCAGAAGCTCAAAGCCGTGTTATTCCCACATCCTATGGCGTGCCAGCCTGTTGGGCTTCACAGGAAGTGGCCCATGTGGGAATCCGTAATTCCCACTTTGATGTTCCCACTGAGAGCAGTGAGAGGAGGTTGGGGACAGTCAGGATGCAGAACTCTCTGTGAAACTCAAGTCTTTCCTGGCTCGTGTCCCATCCAAAGAGCTGAGGGAGGCAGAACTGAGGGGAAGCAGTTTGGCTAACAACCATAAATTAATAAGATGACCTGAACTGTACCCAGCAAGTAACAGGAGCTTGAACTTGTCCTCAGGCATAATTCACCAGGCCTAAAGTGAGCTTTGTAAGAATGAGAAGAAAAAAATTACCTGGGGGATAGCTTTAGAGTAGAGGAGTTTTTATGGAGAAGGTTTGTGTCTGTCTTTCTTGCCCAACCAATGGATCAGTTACATCGACAGGGTTATAAAGCACTAAACATAAGTTCTGTGAAACTGAAGAGCTGGGTTAGTGCAGTCGTGGCCAAATTAGTGTGCCCAGGTAGGAAAATAAAGCATAATTCAGCCTTTTTGCAATGGACAATATGATGTTGTTGACTTGTCGTTTGCTGAAATTTGAGCAGCTGGAGAAGCAGGAAGAAGCCACTGTGATTCGTGTGCCTGCAAGTGTCAGGGTGGAAAGGCCTCAATTATTTTAGAGAACAGGTTTCAACACTCAGTTTGCACGTTACTCCTGAAATATTTACTATTTTGTCAAAAGGAGGGTAGTTCTTCAAGGAGAGGCAGTAGCCAGCCAGAGCCACAGTACCGTACCCATTGCTGGTTTAGGGCACTAAACTGAAAATCACAATATGAGTTTGTTCTATGAAAAACAGGCAGGTGGCAACAGAGGTTTTGCCCCAGACCAGAAGGCAAACTAGACCACGCAGGTAAGGTACAAAGAGGATGGATGACCTTGGCCTGGATGTTCTACCAGGTAATCAAGGGGCTTTGTCAGAGACTGGCTTGTGTTGAGACTGAACATGTCCCAACAGAAAATGCTGTGCAAGTTTATAAATATACAAAAATATATATACAGGGGAAGGGGTGTCCCCCCAAGTTTTCTTGGTCTGATAGTATTGTGTCCTTTGGACTTCAGAAAGCTGATATGGGTGAGTGCTTTAATTATTTTTTTTTTTAATTCTTAATGCAGAAGAAGAGAGCAAATGGAGGGAAGAAATAAAAACCTCTTCCTTAGAGGTGCAAAGCTGCTCAGCAATGTCAGGCTGGATGAGTTATTAAATAGACCACGTATAAATGCAGGTAGGGCTCTGATGTTGGCTGAAGGCGCAGGCAAGCCAGAGGGGAGGAAAACAGAGCCACCAGCGAGGAACAAAAATGCAGGGAAGCAAAGCATCTCCTGACTCAGTCAAGGCAGCTCTGAGGAAAGCTCAGTGGGAGCCGTGGCTGCAGGCTGGGAGCAGCCTGGTGTGCCAGGGGACTGTCTCCTCTTGGCTCCCTGCTCACAGGGTCTCTGTAACTAAACCAGATGGTGTCAGGGCAGTTCTTGGTTTCATCCTCGCCTGCTGCTGACTGAAGCAACCAGCATGGATTATCCCCTTGGCCTGGGAAGCAAACAGAAATGCAGATTTTTCCCTTATCATTTTCAACAGTGCACTCCCAGAAACATCATCTCTTGTTACCTGGGTTTCAGTGAAGGGTTCTGAAGAGCCTGGTTAAACTTTGGGCGTCCTTTGCAGAGTTGTTTATGCAAACAGATACATCTGGTGAGCAGTGACCCCGGGGGAGCAGCTTCCACCAGGCTGCTGTATTACAGTGGTACTCCATGGAGCATTTCAAATGACCCATTTAAGGATTTCAATCCTGAAGCCTCTGCCTACTGGGGAATCTTGTGTTTTGGGTTTTTAAACTGTATTTGGCCTTGTGGTTACAGAGGAGCTCTGGCTGGAGAGAACTATGCTGGAATGCTCCACACTTTTCCATTGCTTGAGCTACTGATGATGATTTTTATTTCAGCCAGGAGCAAACTAAAGTCTGTTCACTGCAGAGAAACTCACAAACTTCATACCAGCTCAATCTGACTTTCACAAACTATTTGGGAGTTACTGGAGCTCTTTACTGCAGTAAGCATTTTGCTCCTTCCTTTTACTTACGTTACCTTGGAAAGTCTTCAGTGACGTGGAAGTAGTGCAGGCAGAAGTGCTCCCTTTTCCTGACAGTGGTCCCAGAGAGAGTGCTGGCTCAGCACCTGCCTTTTTGCCAAAGGGCATTGGTGCAAAAATAAGTCCAGGAGCCACATTCTCCTGGGAAGCTCAGCTTTTTCCCTTCTTCCAAAAGACATGCTGTGTGCAGACTGGAGATAATTTCATCACCTTTTTAATTTAGCTTGTGTCTAGAAAACGCTTTTTTTTTTTTCCCCCAGTGACCTTCAGGGCAATCAGTTCTCTGAATGGAAAAGGGGCAACTTCCCTTTGCAAGGCTTACCTTAGACAGTGGAAGAAATGCCTGTCAGTTGCTGAAACTGCAAAACTTTAGTCATTAAACAAAATCTTTACCAGAAGCCCTGGTTGTGGTGGTTCAGAAAATCAATCATAGGTGTAAGAGAAGCAAACATCCTAGATATTACTGGGTAAGATCTCATACAGCTTCTTTTCCCAAAAGATGAGCTCAGCTGCTCCTGTGGAGATTTTTGGCTAAAAAAATTTCATAAACATTAATTTCCTGCCCCAAGATAAAGAAACCTTTTTTTCTGTGCTGATCTGGGTCTCTGAGAATTTCTTTAGCTATCTTCCATTTTCAGAAGGATTTCTCCACCCACACCTATCACACATTCAGAAATATAATATGCATTCTTTCTTGCCAAAGAAGAAATCTTGATATATTTCCTGCTCATCTGTGTTTTCCAGAATTTTCCATGGTACTCTACAGCAATTGTCGATATCTTTCAGGAAGAAATACGGTCATGATTTATGCCTTGATCCTATGGAACACATTAGGTTCTTGTGCAGTACTGTGTGTTGGCAGCCCAAATTAACAATTATTACAAACATGTGCAGACTCAGTGTAGTGTTGCAAGTGCTTTGCCTTTTAATGAGAAGCCCGTAGTCTTAACAGTGAATTAAAATGCAATTGCTACCACCAGAAGGACCAGGAAAAAGACAAACCAAGCAGCCAGCCCTTGAGTATGACAGTTGTCACCTCCAGCCCCCACGAGAGCTGATGCTGAGGCCTCATTCCTGTGTGACTGAAGGAGAAAACTCCCCTGTGCCCAGCTCTGTCCCTCAGTTGCACTGCTGTGCTCCACTTTGCTGTTGCTCATTTCATCTGTGAAGTATTTACAGTGACTATCAATAATTAAAATACAACTTCATTTGGTATTCATCTGGGTAACGCTCTTGAAGAGGGAGGTCATTGCTTGCTTTCAGATTATGGAAAGTTATGATTTGCCCAGGATTTTTGGATTGCAGAAGAACTGAGGTGTTTTTCTACTCACTGTAAGGGTGTACTTTTGGGTGGAAAGAACTTCTTTTAAAACAGTCCTGCTCCAGTACCAGCGTCCCCCAGCTGATGTCACTCTGACAGTAGATGCAAGCACACCAGAGAGAGAGCACCAGCACTCTTTACACAATCCAGTGATGCTCCTGGGCAGCGGTGACACGTCCTGGGGGCTCAGGAGGGAGATGCATTCACATCTGTGGCGGAGCTGAAGGCTCAGCACCCCTGGGCAGCCCAGCCCCAGGGGGTGAGGGCAGAACTGGTGTGGGGATGGGGCTGGTGCAGGACATCTCCCAGCAGCCTGACAGCCCAGAAACAGGATTTGGCACCTCAGCAGGGGAGGCTGCTTGTTGTCCAGCTCTCAGTAGAGTCACCAGGCATTTGCATCCCAACTATATCACTGCCAGCCAAGAAGCACGTGAATATAATTTTGCTGAGGGCGGGGAGGAAATTAAGTCCAGAAAAGAGGTAATGGTGAATGTGCTCCAAGGCTTTGCATGTAGCTTGGTCACATTCTGCATCAGAACAAAGCCCGGAAAAATCTAACATGTGGATGCACAAAGAAGCATAAAAAAAACTGAAAAGGAAGTGAAAAATATTTGTAAAGTCGAAGGCAAAGAAGTAATTAAAATGGGGTAGGCTTAGCACGTGAGGGAAGCATAACAGATGATTGCCACGTTATGGCAAGTATCAAGATGTTAAAAAAAGGGAAAAAAACCTCTTCATATTCTGTAACTGTTGTCACAAGTCCCTGTTACATTACCAAAATGAGACCATGCCACATGGCAAAGTTCTCTGTTGAAGAAAGCCCCTTTGTTTTTTCAAACTGGGAGGAAGACCCGTGCTGGTTAACTGCTTAACTGGGTGCCTACAGGACAACGAGAAACTGGGGACCACAGTGACAAAGTGCTCTCAACACCCCCAGTCTGAACTCGCAGCCAGTCGGGCACAACTGTGCTGAAAAGTATTAACTGCTCACTAGTTTTTGTGGATTTGTTTTCATGCTGCTTCACACCATTTTGTCCCAAAGCCCAGCACAGAGCTTCCCGTTTGCTGCTCTGCACCTTCGCCCTTCCGAAGCTGCCTGGTTGGGTTCCACCTTTTCTCCTCCTCCTTTCCACCACCTCCAGCTGCTGGCTGCGGGCACAGAGCTTTTGCCTGCCTTGCTGCAGGCACGGGGTGTCTCCTGGGGCAGCAAATAGTGAATTCAATTAATCAGTTGAAAATGGTTATTCTCAACCCAGCGTTTTTCCAAGTGTTTGAAAATTACTCCCATCCCTCCCAAACAAACACTTTGGTTGCCTGCCATGACACACTCTGGAGATGGTTTGCCATGGTTTCTGAGCTTTGAGCTGAATTAGAGTGAGATGGCCAGCTGAAGTCAGACTAAAACCACCACTCTCCTCTCTTCCCTGGGGAAAAGTGCCGGGCCGTCCCTGGCTTCCCGCACGGTACAGCGGTGCATCGACAGCAGCCTCGTCTCCACGATACTGATCTTTTCTCTGGCACTTTCAGTGCTGTGATTAAAGCACTTCCACTGAATTAATGCAGTCAGGGAAAAGCTGTGAAGCTGCAGGGTCTGTGTGCCTCCTGTGCCACAGAACTCTGCTCCGAGGTATTTGCTGGAGAGGCACTCAGAACTCTCTGGGACTGTGGGGGTTGCTGCAGCTTCCTCTCTGCCAGCCTTGGGTGGTTCTCTCAGTCTCTTGCTGGTAAAATCCTGGGTATGTGTGCCTGACAAGATGGATGGGGGGTATATGTTCTCTTAAGTGCATAACCAAATTACAGGGAAATTAACAGAAGATTGCAGTATCAATAATTCGAATGAAAAATTAGAGCATCATCTTTAAAATTCCTACTCACTTGTGCATAACTCCAGCTTCCTAATGAGCTGCGTCTACAGATTTATGATCTTTTCACCTCTTCAGAAGCAGGGCCATTTTCATTAAAAACCATTCCTGTTATGTTACGGCCCGACTTGATGTTTCAGTAAGCCAGGGGAGTGGGGGGCACCCCTCAGGCTGCAGCTCCCACAGCAGCAGAGACTGCCTGGCCTGGCTGGGCAGCAGCTCCTCCGGCTGCATGTTCTGAACGAGGCCAGACCCCTGCCAAGGACACGGCCCCGCCGCCTTCAGCAGCTCTGCTTTGGGGGGGCTGAGAAGGAACCCCTCCCTGCTCTGCCCCTCTGCAGCCATGGAGCTGAGCAGGAGCACAGGCACCTCTGGGTGGGTTTTGCAGGAAGCATCCCCACACTTTGTGTGTCCCCATCACCAGGTCACAGACCACCACCTCGAATGGTGCCGTCGTTCTCACCAGCGGGGTTTTGTGCTCTCTGGGGAAGAGAGCAAGTGTCTTTGCTGGGCTCTGCGCTCATGAGGTGGCAGGATCCGACCTGCAGTCCCAGCAGGAAAACTGTGCCAGAGCCAATCAGAACTAGCAAGTGCATGGCAGAGGCTTTGTGAAATATGTGTGTGTTAAAAGTGCTGTGCTTCACAGGAAGGTAAGCCGTGGCATAAAATCATCTGGGTTAAAAATGACAAGTTTTGGTCTTGGGGCAGACATAGTAAAAAAATTAAGATTTCCATGTATGAAAACATGCAATTACATTTCCCTAATATTTACCTAGAATAGATGAATTGTTTTAAACAACACTCACAGTATGTTTTGCTAGGTTTGTTTTCCAGCTGGGTCAGTTCTGTGATCCTGTTAACTCTGTGTCCCCATGAACTGTGGCACAGACAGTTGAGAAGGAGAAGGTTGCACGGGGCCAGAAACGTGCACCTGCATGGACAAACCCTTCCCAGCTCGGGTTTGCCACTGGGATCAGTGCCCGAGAGGAGGAACTCACAGCTCTTAGCCCTGATCCCTAAACCTTTCCTTTCTCAGTTTACTGGAAGTGCAATTTATAAAAAGAAGTGAAGGATCAGCCAACACCACAATGTGTCATTAGTGCGTCACCACTGCCCACACCTCTGGAATGCCAGCAGCTGCTGAAATGACGCTTGGACTCCAACAACAGGCCCAGTGTTGTTGCTCAGCAACTGGAGGGGAGCCTTCTCACCCCCAGTTTCATGAGGAGTGGTAGGGGGCTCGTCCCAGTGTGTTGGCACTGGGTCCTGCTCATGCTGCCTTGGAGGGTGCCATGCTGTCACGTGTGCGGCGACTGGAAGGAAGAAACATATCCTCCTCTTCTCAGATGCTTTCTCCTTTTTGTTTTTTCCCCCATTTTAAACCCAGGCTACATTTTGTAGTTATGAAATGTCACTGTGATGATGCTGGAGCCTGTAATTCAGTAGCCAGTGGCAGCCACTTGCTGCATTCAGAGTCAGAGCCGAGGCTGGGTTAGTGGATGCCTGGAGAGAAGTTAAAATGGGATAGCTCTTTGCAGAGATTGATTCACTGAAGTGCCTCAGGAAGCAGTAATTTAGAGACACGGGAGTCCCACACCTTGTAACCATTGTTTAACGACACAGCAAGTCCCCCCCACTTCCTCCAACCACCATATTAACCTGCATTCTGTTAAAACTATTATATTTTTCATTTCCAGAGGCTTCCCACCAGTGTCTGCAATCATGCTGAACCTCAAGACACCACACCACGGGTTCTCAAGGATCCTGTCTGAAGAAAGCAAACCCAAGCATGACCCGTGCATTCCTTACACTGCTGCTTCCCGCTTGGCTCTGTCAGAGACCTTCTCCAGGCTCTGGTGTCACACAACACCCACAGACTGAGCCCACGGTGCGGGAAAACTGATCCTGGCATGAGTTCCCATGGCATCTGTAGGCTCGAGCTGCTGGTGCCAAAGTGAAGCTTATTCTCCTTCAACCCTGCCTGGGCAGAGGCAGCCACTGAGGCAGCAGAGGGGTGGGAAACACCAGCCCCCTGCTGCTTAAAAAACAGGGCTGTAGTGGTCATTACAGCTACCTACACTGTGTAGTAAATGATTCTGATTAAGATCTTTTAGGCTAATCATTATCTTGATCAATTTAAAGAAATTATTGATTTTACTTCTATAAATATATTTGGGTGCCACCCTTAGCCCTGTGGGACAAAGTTGTACAAAGGCTCAAGTGCACCTGTGTAATCCTTTTGACTGGGGCTAGAATTGGATCCAGCTGCACCCAGGCTGCTCTCTGAGGATTTTAGCAAGCAAACCCTTGTGTCTGGTGTTCTTTCTGCACCTTGTGACTCAATAGGATAGTCTCCCTGAGAAACTTTGCCTGAATGTCCCATACTGCCCACGACAATCACTACTACCCCACTCCACCCTAAAAGAGAAGGCAATATCCAGTCAAGGTTATCCCGTTTTCCTGCTAGGCTATTATTTCTGACAAGTCTGATGCAGGGACAAAAGTCAGCAAGACCCTGAAGCCTTCTGAGGCTTCCATGCCCTTCACCTACATATGCTAAAGAGTATAACGCTAAACCTAAGCCTAAACTCAACTATTTTGTCTTAGCAACCTGCTGACATATGCTTGAGTAGGGGCTCAGCAAAACCTTTGCTCCTGACAACTCTTAAAGGACATTGAGATCCCTTCATCCTTTTCCATCCCTTATACTACTGAAAAGAAAGATACAAGTTTTTTAGATATAAAGGCTTGTAACCAAGATGAAATGAGCATTGACTGAATAATGCTGAAAAGACTGTAAATCCCATGAAAACAGGACAATAAATACAGGTTGCCACGGAAATGACTCCTAACAGCATTTCCTCCCACTCATACAGGAGAGCCCTGCCGTGGTCTCGGGCAGCAGCCTGGGAATGTGTGGCCAGGGAACATTCCAGCAGGCTACAAACAGAGCAGGTTTCCAGGCGGTGCCAGGGCTGACGGACGAAGTGACCTCAGCCTGAGGGACTCTGGGCGACTCCGATGCCCTTGGACTGCTTCCGTGGCTGGGAGCTCTGTGAAAGCTGTGTTCTGCCAAAAGAAATGGTTCACACGCATCTCCCAGACCCACCGGAAGGCACACGAACACATGGAGAGCGCCAGAAGTGTTTTTCCATATCTACCTTTCATTATGAGCATCAAGGAGTGAAAATCAGTGGATCTGTAGATAAAGGGATGCCAGCAGAAATCTCTCAACCAAAGTGATGTGCGGATGGCTGAACTTGCCTGGCTGTTCCTTTTCTCTCCTTCCTCACCCTGATGTGAAACCCAGCAGCTACCTGAGCCACCTTGATGGCACACGATCCAGCCTTGCCTTGAACTCCGAGTTACCACTTAATCCCCTGCTAGCACCAGGCACGGGATTTGACCAGAGGCATTAAGGAGTTGCTGGTGGAAACAGCAGCCTCAAGCGGGTGTTTTTGATTAGTAAAATTGCAATACAATTCGTTACAGCTGCTCGTTTCTGGTCAGGAAAGCCCCACTCCATATCAGAAAATCAACATTGTGATGAGACAAGTCAGGGGCCAGCGTGTGCTGCTGGACCTTTCCAGAGGGAATTAATGCCTGATGCTAACACAGCCACTTGTCTCCGCGTGTTCCTGACCTCCAAAGCCCCCTGCAGTTATTAAGATCCAGTGCAATTTTTTCTGAAGTGTGCATTTTAAATTCAAGTGGGTATTATGGGCTTCCTGTGAAACGGATGGATTCCACATGCTCGCTTGGCTGTCGAGACATCTGAAGTGCAAAAGGGTCTGCTAAATAAACCTCATTATACATCTGTCTGGTAGAAATTATTCAAGCCTGTACAGAGCAAGAGACATCTTATACCTCATTGTTCTGAGTTAGAGGATAAAAGGCCAGGACCAAAACTCAAATAAACTTTTCCATGTCAGCATCAATGCTGGCAGAGCTTTTGGTCATAATCAGGGTTTTGGTAACATCTTATTTTCTCCCCCTTCTCTGTTGAGGAAGGGGGTGAGAGAATGAGTGGTTGGATGTTTGGTAGCCAGACAAGACCAACCCATTACATTCCCCTTCCTTTTGGATTTTTTTGTGCAGCTATCAGCTCTTTGGAGAGTTAGCAAGTTTGGCAGTGCTGCTGACAGCCACATGCCAGGAAGGAGCACACACAGGCCTTTAAGGGACACGAGGGTCACTGCTCCTCTCCACTCAGCCTGCAAAGAGCCATTCCCTGGCCTGAGAGGGCACATGGCCTCTGGCTGGGGCAGTCTGCCCTCTGTGTCTCTAGTTTCTGCATGTGACCCCTGGCAGTGTGTTGCCTCTCCTAAGTTCTTGAGTGAAAACTCCACTCTCAGGTGCTCCCTGTTTGCTTAAATATCTATCAGCCCTCTGCAGCTCTGCTCCCAGCCCATCCCACAGTGAGTCATCCCCACGCTGGGGTCAGGGAAAGCTCTCATACACTGCAGCCCACGTGTTTTCCTTTACCTGCTGCCTTTCTTTAGTCACAGAATGACCTGCTGCTCCTGGGGCAACTACCTGAACTTATAGCTACTCAAGTTCCTTTCCTGAAAAAAAAAATGAACCCAAACCACGTGAAGGGGGTCTATTTTCTTCAGGCTACTGTGCTATGCCCTGTGCAGGGTGACAGGTTGTATTGTGTTTGCAGGGCAGGGCTTTGGCAGCAGCAGGAGGTGCTTCCCTGAGAAGATGGCAGAAGTCTCCCCAAGTCTGACAGAGCTGACGTGTCTGCCAGCTCCAGGATGGACCCGTCACTGACCCAGGCTGAGCCCCTCACCAGTGGTGGTAGCACCTCACAGAACCACAGAATGACTGGGATTGGAAGGGACCTCTCTGAAGATCATCCAGACCAACTCCCTGGCCTAGGAGTGTCACCTAGAGCAGGCGACACAGGAACATGTCCAGGTGGGTTCAGAATGTCTCCAGAGGGGGAGAATCCAGGACCTCCCTGGGCAGCTTTTCCAGTGCTCAATGAAGTTTCTCCTCATATTGAGGTGGATCTTCTTGTGTTCATGGCCATTGCTCCTCATCCTGTCACGGGTCACCACTGAACAGAGTCTGGCACCAACTCTTGGCACCCACCTCCGAGATAATGCATGAAT
>WBMZ01014158.1:31588-210169 GCA_013400975.1 Atrichornis clamosus | reverse complement strand
AGGGTCGAGCAGAGGGACAGCATCACCTCCCTTGATCTGCTGGCCATGCTCTTGCTGATGCACCCCAGGATCCCACTGGCCCTCCTGGCCACAGGGGCACTGCCAGCTCATGGCCAGCCTGTCACCCACCAACACTCCTAGGTCCTCCTCAGCAGAGCTGCTCTCCAGCGGGTCAGCCCCAGCCTGTGCTGGCACTGGGGGTTATCCCTCCCCGGGTGAAGAACCCCAGGCATGCCCTTGTTGAGGCATTAAGGTGTTATGAACTTGGTTATTATGTATTTAAGTAGTGAAAAAAAATCCCTGCTGGCTGTTCCAATGCCCACGTCTGACCAGCACGATGGTCTGAGCTCACAGCTCCAGCACCTTTAATGATGAACCAGCTAATGTCGCCCTGTGGAGACAAGAAAGGGAGAGAAATCTGAGAGACTAATGAGGAATTCATTGTGTCCAGGCTTCCTGAGCCTGTTCCTCCTTCCCTGAGGCTTTCAGCCTCCCCATCTCCTCTCAGGGCCAGAAGGCCTCCCCGGACAAGTCCACTGGGTAAAGCCCAAAGAAGAAGATAACTCCTGGCAGTTGCCAGGTAATGGCAGATGCGGCATCCCACTGCCTTTAGGTAGCACCGGCAGAAAGGCCTGTTTTTAAAAAGAGCAAGTTATTTTCTCATGTTCTTTTTAGTAAAGATGCCTTGGTCCTGTTGACTACAAATCCCGTTAGAGCATGGGGGTCATAACTGGGATTGGAGCACTGCAGCACCCTAAGTGACACATAAAAAAGGCAACCCCACAGTCAAAGGCCCTTTAGTGTCAGAAGGCACTTGTTGGTAGGGAGAGAGCAACTACAGGTGCAAACAGAGGAGTGAATCAGAAGTGACAGTGTAGGTGGCCACATCACACGGGTGGGTGGTCAGCACGAGGGCTGCAAGCAAAGAAACAAGGTCTGTCCTGTCACATCGCTAATGGCTACTTGGAGACAGGTTTGTTAATCTCTGCTCTAAACCGTAGCATCACAAAAGCCACCTGCAACAGCTGTGTCCAGCAGCTGATCCCAAACTTCAGTGCTACTGATCAATGCAAGCTTGCTTGCACCCTCCCAGAGATCTCTCCCTGGCATCTGTCCGCCTCAGCACCACCACAGATCAGCTCTCCTCGTCCCTGTGTGACTCCCCTGTCCTCCTCCCCAGCTGGGGACACGCGTCTTGGCTGTGCAGCGACAGACTGAGACAGCGTGGCCTGGGCTGGATCTGCACAGACGGGAGAAGCAAACCATGAGCGCAGCGGTGGCTGAGGCAGTGCATCCCTGTGGCACTCTCAGGGATATGTGCTTCTGTAATTCCATTGCTCCCGCACTGCTGGATTTAAATTTGACCAGTGGAGGAAACACTGACCATGCACACCCTCAACCTCTCCCTGGTCAGAGCTTATTCCATGTCAGCATGGTTGTGTTACTTCTCATCTTCAGTACCCGTTCCTGCTCCAGAATTGCCATCATTTGAATATTCATATTTGAATATTTCATATTAATTTTCTAATGAACATAGAGCAGGAGAAGAGAGCAGCAAAATGACCCCACCAGTGATCTTTGCCGTCAGCCCACAGCCAGTGCTTCCTACTGCAGACTGGCTCCAGAGTGCTCCAGGGAGAATGGGCTTAAAACTGTAATGAAGCAGCTCCTGGAATGGCCAGCACTGCCAAAGCTCCCAGGGAGTGTAAAAGTGCTCTCCTTGCCTTTCTCACTTTCTGCAGTCACATGGAAGGGCTTTGGTTTTTTTCTTTCCCCACCTGAAGGTTGTCTGTAACATGACAAATGATTTCCTGAATCAGATTAAAAGGCCATCTCTGCCAGCCAGCATCTCCACTCTGACAGTGCCACTGAAGGTGAGTGCACGAGCCCGGCTACCAGCGGCCCTCCTTCCTCCTTGCCCTCCCACCATTCCCAGGAGCTGTATTTGGGCAGTTAGAGGCACATCCTTGCCTAGCCCCTTTGGTTTTTATTTATGGACACGTTGTTGACTAATTTTTCTAACCCCTTTTTGGAGCTGATGACCCTGTCTGCCCCTTGGGCACCTGAGGCAGTGAGTCCAGGCTGACCACCTGCTGTGGACAGATGAGCTTACTTTTCCCTGCGGACCGATGGTCCGTGAGGCTCAGCAGGTGCCCTCGAACCCTGGCTGTGCACAAGGTGGTGGATAACAGTTCTGCATCCTGCATCATGATTTTGTAAACCTTGGGTCACACCCTCCACCCCGAGGCCTGTCCAAATGATGCTCTCTTTGCCTTTTCCCCAGTGCTTGGTGATTTCGTCTCCTTACTGAGGTTTCCCTAAGTTGTCACGTGTGGCTATTGCTGGTTGAGTTCCATATTAATGTCCAGTTACAGTGCATTAGTCTGAAACTCTGCCTCTAATGAATGGGGCAGCAGAATGTGGATGTTTTAGACAGACTTTATTTTCCTGCTGTGCTTTGATCTGCTCAAAGGAAACAAGAACTTCTCCCCATCCCTCTCTCTCTCCAGCTGTGCCTCACACTGCTGGATGAAGGGTTCACTGGTGGCTCATTTGAGGACAGGTACTAGCAGGCAAAATCTTTTGTGTAGTACAAGGCAAAATTGTTGTGGATCATCAGTTAGCTGGGATGTCTTGGGAAGTGCAAGTCAACCTCAGTGTTTTCTTCTACATTTCTGTCTTTACAAAGCTACAGTCCTCCTGAGAGGGAGAAAGACCTCTCCTGGCCTTCCAGGAGCACACTGATAGTCAGCCTGAACCTTCAGTTTTTGGTTTAACTGCCTTTAATTGCCTCCTTCCTTAACACCTGATACCTTTCCACCACCTTGCACCTATTCTGTCAGTACTTCTTTTTCCTTATTTCTAAAATACAGCTGCTGCTTAGTGACCGAGGTGTCAGTTCAGAGCCTGTGGTGCACTGTGCCTGCAGGTACTGTGCCTGCTTGGGAAAGGCTGGGATCTAATCTCCTCTGTGGCACCTAGCCGTGACCAGGGAACACAAACTTTGGGGCCTGCCTTCCCTGACTCACCCCCCTGTCTCCTTGCCCACAGAGCAAGTGTAGGATGGCTGGCTTTCTCACTCACACCCCAAACCGTGTGGGTACCAGCTCCCCTCCTTTGTGATGGGCAGCATCCACACACCAGCTGTCTAGTGAATAGCTTGTAGGCACAGAGGTGACGATGGTGTCTTACAGCCAGAATGGAAAAGAGGCAAACACCGCAGCTTTGCACCAATAAATCTCTATTGTCGAGTGAAGAAGCTTTCTGAGGCAGACATTGAAAGCTTCAAAAATGTCCTCACTGTCCAAGTATTTTGAGGAAAAAGTTTAAACTGGTGCCTGTAGGAATTCCTGCTTTTTTATACCCTTGAACTGGGCTCCTCTGACTTACAGAGCCTCTGATTTTTTGCTAGCTACGTGCTCTGATTTGGTACTCTTGCTCCCAGTTTTCAACCGGAGTCCTTGTTGCAGAGCTAGTGGCTACCATGTCTTGCCTCACTTTAAATCTCTCTCATGTAGCATGCAATTCCTGTGAACAAATGAATCAATTTTGGATTGAGATGACTCATTTGAGATGCCTGTAGTGCACAGTGTAAAAGCATAGAAGCATTGACAAACTGCATGGCCTGGACTCACGTGACCAGGATAGTGATAAGACCTAATGCAGTTTTTGCTTTCTGGTAGCGTGTCTGGTGAAATCAGGTCCTGTACGCTTGTTAGAGGAGGAAAGGCAGCCCAAAGGGTAAAAAAAAACCCCTCTGATTGTTAATCAGGCAAAAGCAAGTCTATGTTCCTGCTGAGTCAGCTTAGGTTCAACTACTTTTAGCTTGTTGTAGATTGGAGACGGGAACAACTGAAAAATCACTTGGCATTTTGAGGGTAGTGCTAACATTTCTTACTGAGTGGGCAGGAGCGGTGGAAAAAGAGAGGAGAGGAGGACAGGAAAGACTGACTGTGTCTCACACCTGAAAAACAGACACTCTTAACTCTAATGGTTTGGTTAGGATCTGCTGTGTGGGGAATTGAAATAACCCCCCTGAGAGTCTCCATGTCCCCTGTTGACATATTTGTTTCTCAGAGGGATTTTGGTGTATGTAAGATAGATCTGTTTCACAGGACATGAACCTGTAAGGTCTGTTTCAAATATGCACCAGTGCCTGACGAAACGTAAGAACCCAAACCACTGAGGCCCAGGGGAGCTGTAACCCAAGTAACTGTGCTTGCTCCAAGCTTGTAGACTGAGTATTACTCAGGAGTGAGAGAGTGGAGCAGGCAAATCCTAGAGGAGGGTGTAGGAAGTCCTCCTCTGAGGAAAGGGAGTAGACAAAGATGACAGAGAGAAGCACTGGGGTTCTTCTGTATTGACAGTACATTTATTACAATGACAAAAGCATCAGCAATTAACCCCCCTGCCACACAGGTGACCAGAGTGTTTGTGGCCCTTGCCAGTGACAGCCATGAGCTCCATGTGCCAGATGCCACTGGAGGATTAGCTCCCCTTCTGGCTAGAAACATCCACTTGACTTCCACCATGAACATGCTGAGAAGTTGAAAAGATAGCAACAAAGCTATAGAATGTGAGGCTGGGACCAGATGCCACAGGTGACAGGAGTCCTTCTGCAGAGATCTCCACAATCACATCGTGAGGGTGCGTGCAGGCCCGTGTATGACTCAGAGGCATTGGTGGTCCGTGGAGTCAGAGATTCCCAGAGCTAAGCCCAGGATGTGAGCATAGCCAGCAGCTCCCACAAAGGAAGAGAGCCTGGAGGAGTGTCTGACAAACTGTGGGCACCATTTACTCTGGCAGTCTCGCCCACCCCAAACTGGGTAATGGCTGACTGGCAGGACTGGCATGGTTAGTTGCCCTCAGGGTGGGGTAGCTCCACTTCTGATCCCAGAGATAAGCTCCCAAAAGTTGACATGGAACAACAGAGTCTGCTCACGGCTGATGGCCTTGACTGTGGCCACCCATATCCAGAGATGGATGTTTGCCAGGCACAGCAGGGTTGATGAGGCTGCACGTGTCCTTGAGGCCCTGGTCACACTCAGGCCTCTCAGAAGGAAATCCTGTCATCTTCATTCTTTGGGAAAAAACAGCCCAGGACCACAGGCATCAAGTGTCCTCCTGCCTCCCAGCCTTGGCCCCCAGCCTTGGCCTACAGCCCCTCGGAGATCACTCTGACCACACATGAAAAGGAGGTGGATAGAGAAGCCGGCTTTGTGGTGGCACCCAAGAGCAGCACCAGGAAAGACGGAAATGGAGATTTTTCTGGCATTAAGCCTTAGATGATTTGAGTTCAAACTGATGTGGGCAGTGACACAGTGACAGAAGACAGAGGACAGGACACTGCAGTACTTTGTAGAAGGGGCGGAGTGTGAGTGAGACAGGGTTTGATGGGGTCACTCAGCTCATGGAAGTGCCAGACTGTATGTGCAGCCGAATTGTTTAGCCCTAAAGGCTGGATTAGAGATACTCTGAAATAAACACCTTGAATTTAGGTCGTAATGGGGATATGAGATGCCTCAGGACCAAATGCTTTGATCAGCAGATCCACACTTATTGCACTGCATTAATTGCTAAGATAGGCTGAGCCAGATGTCACACCAGCTTTCTCTTCATCAAAAGCAGCAGCAGCATGAAGTTTCCAATGCATCTCAGCACTCATTCCCTGCAGAACAGCTCTTATATTTCATGGTTCCCCTGCTCTCTTTTCCAGTTGCTTAAAGATCTCTGTCTAATTCAGCCCTGAAAGAACTTGATTTTTTTTTCTTTTTCAATATTGAAACTCACACACTCCCCAGTTTCTTGAAGTCCTGAGCTGAATGCTCCTGAGCTGGAAGCAAAACAAAATGAAGAATGTTATGTGTACAGATTTTAACCCAACAAAGACCTTTTCTCACAGGTAACAAAGGTTATCAGTGCTTATTGAGATCTAAGTATTTATTGTTGGAGAAGCTCTGATTTTGGACCAGAGTTTCCTTCAGCTAAATGCCATCAAAGCAGATTAAAAAAGCCATTTCAGAAGAGTTTACAGTTGATAAGGTCTACAGCCAAGTTGGAGGATAATAATCCAAGCAGACTTGTAAACAAATGCATGGGTTTGTGTTAATGTAGCCAGAGTTTGTTCTTGAGCTGTGAAATAGTCTGCAGCACTATAAAACTGAAGGAAATGTTATGCGGTAGCAAAATGTTGAGGACATTATTGTGTACATCACAAAGTAGTTTAGTCAAAAGCATATGGAGCCATTTAAAATGCCATTTGGCTAACATTGACTTACCTACACTGTGCATATATTTACTGTTTATTATCATTTTAGAGTGAGATGCATCTATAAGTGTGTGTTTTTAATGTGGCTGACTGTGAGACAGGCTTATTTTTATCATGAACTTTGACTTGCAACATTTCCTGAGTTGTGTAGTTAAATTTGAACTTTAAATATGAAAGTCCAAGTTAATTAGAATTTTGTGTATTTTATAAAGCTCTGTGGAGATGCAGACCTCAAAGAGCACCCAATTATTCCAAAATAGAAATAACAGTAGCATTTTCTGTCTTCCTTCACAAAAAACAAGTGAAATTATCTGATTAGGTATTAGCCATGTTTGTGTTTTTGCATGTTGTTAAGGCTAAGAAAGGGAATTTACTGGGGAAAAAGTGAATCTCGACGGTGGTTTCTGAGTATAAAACCCTGACTCTTGTTGTCTTACCTGCACACAGGCACTGAATTTTGAACCAGTATGTATTTTAGGTATGCTAACTTGGTAAGATTTCTGACACAGAAACGAGAGCGCTCTGAAAGCGACTTGGGATTTTTAAAGGGCAATTTTATAACGAGAAAAGGGCAATACGATCTTCTGCTCTGCGCCACCCTCAGCAGCATTAGGGATTTCATTTGTGCTGCTGATAGAATGGGCTAATCTGACCAGGGCTTCGACCACAGCATCTCAAGCAGGCTGTACCCATATGAAGTGAGATGTGAGTGGACCTTTGAGGTCCTGAGATCGAGAGAGGCAGATAAGAATGCATAATATATTGAGGTCTCAGGATCCTGCACTGCTCAAGCACACGTTTTGAATGCATAGGAGTGTGAAAACTGAAGAAGGCTCCTTCTTTCAACTAAACTTGTTGCAGCTCACACACACAGCTATCAAAGCCATGTGCCAGAGCTCATGATTTTAGGCAGATCAATAGAAGACTGATGTACATAAAAGTGGTGGGTTGGGGTTTTTTTTAATGTGTTTTCTTCCCAAGCCTCAGATGAGGTCTTACAGTCAGGATAATGATTGGAAAGCCCTTTAGAGCAAACCAGTAAGAAAAACAGAGGATGTGGGTGTTTATTCCATATTCTCAGAGCTCTGTCTCTGCTTCCTCTTAAAGTAGGGCAATAAATCTTTTCCAGAAAGAAGGTTTGTATGTCTCCTCCTTCCAAACACAGTGCAAGGTTTACTTCTTTGCTCATAAAATACAGGTTTTTGCCATTGAGTTTTTGCCCCATTTGTTTTTCATTAAGCTGATTTTTAACACAGGACTCCACAATTTCCCCCATCTGGTTGAAAAAAGCCCAAACCCTCACGACTACCTTACAGGAACCTTCTTAGGCTCTTTTTTTCCTCCTAGGCTCAGTTAACTTGATGCCATGAGATGGCACAAGCTGAGGGGAAGACCCCCTCCCTGTGCAGACAGCTGCTGTGCTGCAGAAAATGGGAAAAGCAAGCCCTCTGCAGCTGAGGGCTTGAGCCCTCTTGTGCCCCGTGTGCTGAGGAAGGCTCCTGTCGCTGGGCTTGTCACTAGAAAATAGAAACTATGATGAGGTTAACTAACTCCTCATGCTGTGAAGTCATGAAGGGCTGTATCTCCTCACTGTGGTACTGTGAATGGCCCTAAGTTGGTAGTTGGGCACGGGGCTGAGCCCACACTTCAGCAGAGACAGGAAGGCCAACTGGCTTCCTTGGCACATCTCCCTGGAGCGTGGTGGGAAGGGTGGGCACTGCCTGGTCTCATGGGCAGTTCTTCTGTCCCAGGAGCAGTAGTGTGACATCACAGGCATCTTCCCAGAACAGGTTTCACGTGGTTTTGCTGCAAAGGCAGAAGGGACTTACAGAGTTTAGCTTGGGGTGGCAATATGGGTGAGTGGGGCATTGGAGCTCACTGAACTCCGGCCCATTCCCTCCGTACTGAGGCTCAGTATACACAGGCTGGTCCATTGTAACTGTGACAGTCAGCCAACCCACAGACTTCTCATTGCTACCTTTTAAACATGGTTTTACAGCGAGAAGTTCAAAATGCCACTTACTGCCAGTGCTGAGATTGCTTTTCTGTCTGGAGTTCAGATTTGAAAGGTGAAGCCACCTTCAATCCGCATTTACACTGTTTAGCTTAACCATGAAGTCCGTAGCAACTTAACTAGAATCATACCAAATCCTGATTCTTTCACATTGCCAGAAGGCTAGAGAAGGTAAGAGTTCTGAGGAAGCCCAAAATAATCATTCTGATTTGCATTATGTTGTTTAATCATTATGTTTAGGCATTATATTATTTGATCAAAATCATGCACAGTGTGATGATTCAGTCCTTTGGTGGGACTGGTCTACGTTCAGTCAAATTAAAGAGGTTACTCTCAGACACGTCACTCTCCTAAAAGCATTGGGTTTCACTCTAATGATTCTGTGCCACAGCAGTGATTCTGCATTCAAATGCCAATACAGGCCAGTATTGTTGTCTAGCAGCTGTCTTGGCCAGGCACGCTCTGCTGTGGCACTTCTGTTATATGGAGAACCTACACTCCTGAACCCCATCAAAGCCCCACCTTGCAGTGCAATGTTCTAGATGGGCCTACCTGGACTAGGCATTGTGGATGTCAAATCTTCCTCAGAGTTAGTACCAGCTAACTAACAGTCACAGAAACAGAGAACTGTTGAGGTTGGAAAAGACTTCTGAGGTCATTGAGTCCAAGGGTACCCTCTGTACTGTCAAGCCCATCACTAAACCATGTCCCCAAGTGCTACATCTACGTGTCTGTCAAATCCCTCCAGGGATGGGGACTCCACCACTGCCCTGGGCAGCCTGAGCCAGGCCTTAGCAACCGATTCAGTGAAGATATTTTTCCTAAAATCCAATCTAAATGTCCTGTGTTGCGACAGAATTTTTTATCTCTACTTTGAGACTCCGTTGGTGTGTCCTACACCCTTTGGAAGGTGTGCTCTGGTCCCTGCTTAGGGCACTGAGTATGCACTGGAAAGGGTTACAGTGAGAGATGTGGTTGTTTCTGGATAACCTGCAATCATAAATGGGATTTGGGTCATGGATGAAATCTCTGTGGCTCTGTCAGAGACTGGCTAAGGTTAGTGCCTGGATCCATTTTCTGGGTGCTTGTAATGCCCAGGTGTGCCTGGTGAGGGAGGGGCAGGCTCCAGCGGAGCTGTCAATCATTGCACCTTAGGGCGGGGTGATGGTAATCCAGCTTCTGATTGGCTGGAATGTCAATCAATCAGACATGGGGCCGTTTAACCCACCTTTGATTGGCCGAACCACCAAAAGTCCCGCCTAAGGGCTGGGGCCACACAGGCCAAGGCTTTAAAAGAGTGACCATGAGTTCTTCATTAGTCTGCACCTTGCTTTCACCGGAGTGCTGGCGTCATCCACACGGCAGCCTGAGGCGTTGGTAACGGTATGTGTGTTTTTCTGTATTTTTTCTGTCTGCCTCTCTTCTCCTCTTTGCATGGAACACGTTTTGGGTAACTTAACATCTCTTAAGGATTTAAAGGTTTCTAGGTTGAATGGGCTAAGTAAATGCTAAGTTAATGAAGTTAATACTAAATGAATGCTAAGTAATGCTACGATAAGTGGTTTTATACTGAATTTGCTGTTGCATTTAATCCTTTTGTCAAAGTTTACTTTGACAAGTAAACTTTTGTGTGATTTCCACCTCTTGCAAATATCTGGTGGGGATTGCTCCTTGCGCTAAAACAGAGTAGAGGAATCTTGAGTTTTACCCTTGGGTTTAAGAGTCTGGGATGTAACAGGCTCCAGGTGCTACCTTCTCTCAGAAGAGGCTGTGAGTTGCTCCGCTGTATGTGGGCACATGAATATTTAGTGTCCCTTGGTGTCAACACAGCTTTGTTGACATAGAGGATGTCCTGATGCCTTCTCTGGCCAGGCCAGAACTGTGGCATTAGGGCTGATCTGGACAAGCAGCAGGGAGAGGCTTGGCCAGCCCTCCTTGAGGGAGAGCAGCTCTTCTTTGGGGCCTGTCATCAGCTTGCTCCTCCTCAGTTCTCCTTCATTTATGGGGGTTTTTAAAGATAATTCATATCCTGGGGCATTGAATATAGAATTTAATTATCTCTCTCTACTTTTCATATACCTTCTTTTATATCAACCCTGTAAAATTGAGGCTTTGCAAAACACCGGCTGTTGACTGTGGTACCCTTTTGGCTACTGGATTTTGGCAGCCCACAGACTCGCACAGCAGATTTTCTAGCAACCCTATTGACAGAAGCAGCCAAGTGCCTTGGCAGTGTAGATTTTCTGTGCCAGAGAAACAAAAGACAAACTGTACTACAATACTTCGTGTAGGTATTGGGTACAAATGATATTTTTTTAAAAAGACTTGGCTGATTGCAGCTCGCTCTTTTGTTGCACGTTGTTTGTGTCACTTTTGGGGAGACTTTATGCTGTTGCAAATAAGGAAGGGGTTTCCAATGATCGTGTGACTATCATTGGATCTGTAGCACTGTCAAGACTGCCCTGGCAGCAGACCAGGGCTTTTATCTTGGCTCCCCAGGTGCTAAATCCGCATGCTAAACCAGCTTTCTAGATCAACCCTTAGAGTGCTGATAAGCACAGTCCCCTTGGGAGGTCAGTGGGCAGCACATGTGTCCAGTGTGGAGTAGGATTCCAGGCCCCACTGCTGCTGATGTGGTTCTGTAACACCCAACTTGTCAGGAGTGGGCTGCGTTCTGGCTAACATGCAACGTTGGAGCATCCCTGAGTAGCCTGAACATTACAGACATACCCTTGGCTGTGCCCTGAGCTAGGAGAAGGAACAGAGTTCAGCGTGGCTGGGGTGGGCTGGCACAGTCACACAGCAGGGCTGGATGCAGGGCTTGGAATGCTCCTTCCAGGCAGCCCCAGATGAGTGCCCTGGGCCTGCAGTTTCATCCTAGTTGGGTATGGGGGCATAGCCTCCACCCCGTCCCCAAGAGCCAGCCAGTTCTCACACATACACACACAAGTTAAAAATAGACTGCTCTCTTTTCTTGATAAAGCAGGTTGAGAGATAAAGCTGTTGAAATGAAAATAAACCCCACTTCCCCAGTATTTTTTTGTCCTAGGTTTGGGGTTTTTTTCTTCTCAAGGGACTGTAAAAATCAAATTAAGACTCCAGAGCTCTGTTGCCTTCCACCAGCCTGGCAGGGACTGCTGCTGGCTGTAGCTTGGATTTGCTCCTGTCTTTGTGCATCGGCTGAGGGGTGCAGAGCTTTTCCCATAAACCCTTTTTAGAGGAGCAGCATATGGGGTAAAAGGGATTCTGTCTGTTTCTCCCCAGCCCTCTCATCCTAATTAAATGGAAAGAAGACCCTGATCTTGAAACACACCCCAAGCTCTAGCCTGAAGTGCTTAGGCATAGTTAGGTGTACTTGGCATGGTGGTCAGGGCCCCAAAATAGCCATAATTACCATGTCCTCTTTTGGACCAGCAGCAGTGTCACAGCTGTTCCAAGTATGTACTTCCTGAAGATGCTGGCCAGCTCCTGCTGAGGGGTATCTGCCCTGTGCCACCTGGTTTTTCCTCTCGCTCTCACATTAATTAATGAATGAATTAATTTTTAAAAAGACCAATCACTTTTTGATCTAGGTAGTATCCTATTTGAAACTGCTGCGGATGCTTTTCTCCAGTGATCTCCCTTGGAGAAACTGGGTTGCAAACACAGTATCACAGAATTGCCAGTGTTGGAAGGGGCCTCTGGAGACCATCCATTCCATCCACCTGGACACATTCCTGTGTCACCTGCTCCAGACCACCTGGAATGTCCCCGGAGAGGGAGGCTCCATGCCTCCCTGGGCACCTGTTCCAGGGCTCTGCCACCCTCAGTGTAAAGAAGTTCTTTCTCATGTTGAGGTGGATTTTCTTGTGTTTTCGTTTATGGCCATTGCTCCTTGTTTTCTCACCGGGCACCACTGAAAAGAATCTGGCACCGTCCTCCTGACAACCTCCTTGAGATATTTCTATGTTTTGATGAGATCTCCCCTCAGTCTTTTCTCCAGACCAAACAGGCCCAGCTCTCATGGTCTCTCATGCTCCAGACCCCACGTGGGAGGCACTAGTTAGGGACACTTGCTCTCTAATTCAGAGTACAAATTCAGCTTTAACTAAGAATCTCATTGAAGCCAGAATATTTTATTACTTCTATATAAATTCCAATACTTCTGTTTGGAACCTTGAAAGATTTTCCTGTATAGTCAGTCAAATAAATTTCCCAGGACTGTAGAAAGCTGTGGGGAAGATTCAGTGCTTGTTTCTTCTGTGAAGGAGGTGGAATAGATAATTACTGGAAAGCAAAGAGAGAGAAAAGCCATTGTGGCCTGACTTAATCGAGCCCCTCATTTCCAAGTGGTGGAAAAATTGCAGAGAAATGCAGCTAGGATACTGCACACAGTGTTATTTGTAACCTGCTCTCACATATCATTAGGGTATTTTCAATCCTGCTGCCTGGAGGCATTTTAACAGCAGTTTACCTACCGCCCACAAAATCCATTAGTTTAAGCAATAAAAATTTGGCCACACAGTGAAGGCCCTAAAATTGCTTTGATAAGTGCAGATACGATGAGGATGGAGACTTTGGAGCTGTGCAAAGGTCGTGACACACCTAATGGAAAATACAGCTGCTGTGAGCTGTTCTCTGCAGGAGCAACACCAAGACTCAGTTTGCTTTTCCTAGATCACCCTGTAGTCAGAGAAACACAGCATCATCAAGATTGGGAAGACACTCTCAAGATCATAATTTAATCCAGCTGTCAAACCAGCACCACCATAATCACCCCTAAACCGTATCCCCAGATTTTGGTTCTCCCTCTTGATTTGGAGGCAGATACTGAAGACAGAGCGTGGCACATTGTTTTAGGGTGGCTCCACTAGTACGTGCCTGATAATGTCTGCACCTGGTACTCATTAATCTGAGCGAGCCAGTGCAAACCAGCCAAGGGGGGACCACCAGCATCCCCCGTGGGCTGAGGAAGCTGGGGCTGGCCCTCATCCCTGCCTGGCACCACTGGCCCTTGCCAGGGACCACCCTCGCCAGCTCTGCTGGTGGAACTGGTGTGCAAACCCTCTCTAACTGTTCTGTCGAAATGGCACAGGCTAGAAAATGCGTCCATTAGATGTCTCAACTCAGGAGCCAGGGATATTTTTATTTGATGCATTCCCCCACCCCTCCAAGAGTAACTTCCTTGTGCCTGGGGAGTGGAATTTTGTTTCCAGCCCAGAGGTGCATGCAGTGGCCCTGCTCGGGTTAGTACTGAAGTGATTGATACCCAGTAAATCCCACACTTGGAAGCACCCACGAGGTGCTCAGCTACCGGCTTCCATCAGCTTTTCTACTTTATGAGCCTGTCAAGAGTGTTTGTATTCATGCCTAATATAATCTTTCCACAATAAGGAGCTTGCCTGGCTAGAGACGGGCGGGGTGCTGCCACTATTACTTGGGAACTGTGATGAATTGCTCATCAGCTTTCAGGGCTGCAGCAGCCGTGGGGGTGTTCCTCTTGAAGTTTCAGGGACTTTGTTCACACCTGGTGCTTTCCATGCATGACACAGTGTGCATTTATTGCCTTTCTTTCAGGAGAGTGTGTGTGGAAGGAATCATAAACCGTGATCACTTAGTCAGTGCATAAACCAGAGTGATTTATTAGCAGTTCATCCACAAGTGGCAAGAGCAGCACCAGTGTCTCACTGGACACATAACCACACACCGGAAGGCTTGGCTGTCTGGGAATTAGTGTTCAAAGCAATTGCATTTTTCTATAACTGGGATTGCATGGGATTATGGTATTATAAATGGGATTTGCTCTAAAGGCCAGTGCCCCTCTGTATCTTATGGATTATTCCAGCTTCCCCTAAAAGGAATTTTGATAATGCTTCTTTAATGAGACTGGGCTAAATTGAATTACATCCTGCCTTCCCCCTGAAGTGGGATCTTCTGTGGCACTGGGCATGTGCACAGAAGACAGTCTTATGCATTCCTTTCTAGGGGATATGTGTGACCTATATAACAACACCTACACCAACAGACACAAACCTAAGCCTAAATATTTATAAAACAAGAAAAAAATATTTTTTGGAGCAGTCTGGGACCTGAAAGCCTCTGCTCATGATCACACACTATTCTGGCCCAACCAGTTCAGTTTTAGAACCAGAAATGGTAAATCCTCAGGGGATATTTTTTAAGTTCTTTATAACACACTGGTACTTCAGGGCCTGCAAATAACACCATTTCTACGGCTCTGATCTCTTGAGCTGAATTCCCTTGATACAGTGGGGATGGCAGAGCAAAAGGAATAAACACTTGGTTGGTAACAGGCAATGGGAAGCTGTGCAGTTTTTCCCACTACTGGTTCTGAGCAGTAGGTGCTGCCTCATCATCCCAAATCTCCACAGAGGGCTTCTGAAGCTCCCTGCCCTGTCTGTCCCCTCACTGACTGAACATCCCTCCTGCTCAGTCAGCCAGCATGGCTGTGTGCCAGGTCAGCAGGTGAATTAGCTGAGCAGGTGAGGTTTTGTGGAAGATGATGGATGGGGAAGCACTAGTAAGAGTGCTGGAAACTCTTGTTTTGTCCTAGTTGAGGGCTGGAGGGGCTCAGGCCCTTGCCTGGGCTGTGCAGCCCCACTGCAGCCCTGCCTCATCTCACTGCAGAGACAAAAGCTGCCAGTGAGGCTGAAGAAGAGGCTGCCATGGCTTGCACACAAACGAGTTACAAGAGGCTTTCCCTGCAGAGATCATGCTGTGTTTATTCTGCTCCTAGCTTTCCTCACTCCTGCTTTATCAAACCCATTTGCTGGAGGGAAACAGTATCTGCTTTCAGTATCATACAACACACACCCCCCCTTGTTTTATTCTATAACCCATCTGGTAGCTCCATCAAACCATCTCCAAGCTGAACCTGAGGAGTCCTTGTTGCAGGCTGGGTACAAACACCACCTTGAAGACCCCCAGATACCCTCACCCACCGTGGTCTCACCTCTCAGCAGGTGAGCCCTGTGGGGTGAGTTACTGTGCTCTGCCTGTGGCACAGCAGTGCTCCGCGAGAGCCAGGAGCTGAAGGAAGCTCTCAATTGGGCAGTGGACAGAAGGTGCTGGGCTGGGGGGTTATGTTATCACAGCTCACCAATGGCTTTGCCCTCTTCCTGCACCTTCTGGGAAAAAAATTCCTGGTGGTGCTGTTCAACCCTTCCTGGGCACTCGCTGTGAGGCAGCAAAACCAGGCTGGATGGTCCCTCAGCCTGAGAGGCTCCTCCTTGCCTTCACCAGTGGAGCACATTGCAGGGCATGGCTCTTGCCAGAAAGCCAGCAGAGGTGTGGGAAGGAGAGGGAAGAGCTTGCTGGCAAGTCTCTCCAGGGATGGACAGGGAGGTGGGTCAGTTATCCGCGCCACGCTCCTCTGCGTGAGCGAGGGCGGCTGGATGGCGCAGAAACACATCACTACGAGAGGGCTCCTCCAGGAATGTATTTATTTACATTAAAACACTATTATACAAACTGAAAGGAGAAGGGAAAAAAAAAAAAAGAAACAACATCTCAGAGGGGCAGCTGTGCCAAAGGCGGCGCTCCCCACTTCCCACCCTGTCTCGCTGCTGCTTTCCTTGTGCTCTGGTCTGACTGTGAGTGCTGCAATCTCTGTAGGAAAATCCCTTCCCAGCCCTCTCTCTCAAGCATGAACATCCATGTGTTCTGTTTAAATGGCTTTCAGAACTCTTTTTTTTCTCTGCCTCCAAAGAAAACTCTTGCCCACACGTTCTTTTCTTAATTTATTTATGTAACACAGTGTAGAAAGCTATCAATTCATAAGCAATGGCTCTGTACAATCATCCTGCAGAGGGACCCCTGTTAATTTTCGGCCAGCAGGCACTTCTCCCCCCAGAAGTGCTCACAATTAACAGGGACTCTTTTTAATATTTTTTTTCAGATCAAAAAGATACATGGAAAAGAAAATAAAGTTTACCTTTCAATGCCTAAAGTGTGCACATAAAACAGGCACAAAGAAACGAATGTGTATTCCCATGATTTCTACATCACTAATACAGCAGGAGCAACAATCTGTACAATAAAATGCAGCTGCAGAGGAAAAGAATTTCAGTAACTCATCTGGAATACTTTTTTAAAAATGTCGTTTTACTTTAAAATGCATAGTGATCAGAAAAAAATGCTCGGCAAAGAGAAGCAGCTAAACCCCACAGACACAGAAAGCATCCCCCATCAATTCTTAAAGCATATTTCAATTAGGACTGAATTTTTGTCACAAATCACAAGAATAATATACAACTGGCTAAGGAGCTACATGATAAATAATTGGGAAAGAGAATCTATCCATGCACTAGTTAAATACAGCTAACCTCTTTACAGTACACAAAAAACATTCATTAATAATGTAGTGTAAAGACTGAAATGTAAAGAGAAAGAGAGAGAAAATACATTACTGATTTTATTAATTCAAGTTCAGGCATCTACTTGTGTTACAGCACAGCTGTCAAAAGGCGAGAATGAGTAAATAATAAAACAGAGTGTTTTTCTTTCTTCCCACATTACTCTATAACTGAACACCGATGGGCAGTGAAGCAATCATTCTGCTGTCCAACTCATGAGGCTGCTGTGGTGTCCTAGTTCTGCATCTGTTCAAAGAACTTGTAGGTGGGGTTTTCGTAGCCGTTCTGCTGCATCTTGGAAAGGTGGCGCTCCTCTGGTGTTACTGCAGCATCCACCTGTGGGGAGAGGGCACAGCCAGGGTCACGTTCCTGGTAATTCACAGCACACCCCGTGTCTCCCCGCTTCACAGGCAGCCAGCTGTGTCCTGTGCATTAAAGAAAGCACCCTCTGGCTCACTGTTTTGGACAGAAGTTGATAATGCACCCAGAACAACTCTGCAACTCATTTTTTTTGCTGCAGGACTTCTTCAAAACCAGCTGACTAAAGTCAGCAGTACCAAGCTTTGTGTTTTGTTGTCTGGCTTGGGAGGCAACTCCCCAAACAAAAGAAGAGGAATGCAGTTTGCCTCTCCTTGCTAGTCTCTCATTATTAGATTTTTTCCCCCAGCACATGTATATCAATATCTATACTTGGGATCAATTTGGTCTCAAAAGAAAAGAAAAAGCTCACTAAAAAGCTGGAGGCAGTGGCTTGAGGCTGTCTTTTGTCTACATTGTGCTCTCAGATCTGTTGCAGGGGTGGTGGTCTCGAAACAAAAAATTAATTGGAAAAAATCCAAATGAGGGTAGCAAGGAAATGCCAAAGCAGACAGGCACAAGGTAAGTGAAAATTCACACTGCTCTCACTGACAGGGAACTCCTCTAGCTCCAAGGTCGAGTTTGACTCAGTTTAGTGACAAAATTTTGATGTGTCTGCACATTTAAGTATTTATACTTAACAAAAATTGGCCTTTCTTAATTACCTGGAAGACAGGCACAAAGCTCAGTTAAGACTTCTCCATTGAATACCTGCGTCTCCACAAATTATTTTCTTCCTTCACTGAACATTACAGTAGTATAAAACTCCAACGAATTAGAGTGGCTGAGAACAGCCTCTAAATCTTAATTAGGTATTTTGCCTCTGCTGTATGAACTCAGTAGCTGTTGTATATTCAAAACCTACTGTATCCTGACTATCTTGCTAAGCACTTAATGAAAACAGTCTGGTTGTCAGTTATTTCATTTGCTGCCTGATGTCTCCAGTGTAAAAAGTGAATTTTACAGTGTCGAAAATTTAAAATCAGGAAAGTGCCTAAAACTCCACCATTAAATATTAGGTATGAACATTTTCCTGTGGATTTCTGTAAGTAGTGACCTCTAGAAAATACAGCAATTCCTTTTAGCATCAAAATAGCCTTTAGGATAAGGGAATGCCTATTCTCTTAAGAAACCCTAACTTACTCCATCTAACCTTTTCATAAAAAAGCAAAGGGGAAGTACTGATGTCTGATACCCATTTTAAATCTACTCTGCAATACAGGAAATAGCTTGATGAGGACAGACTGTGACCTTTGGTGAGTAGTTCCCTGATAGCCTGGAGAAAGACTGAAGGGATGTTTTTCCCATGCTTGGGACAAACAGAGGCTGTTCAGATTATTTTTGCTGTTCTTTCATTGCAGCAGGTTGTAACACAGTAGTGACCACCTTCCCCACAGTACCACCAGAAGATGGCTCCTCTCAGAGCCATCTCCTCTTTATATGCTCTTTTATTTACTATTTAAGAGAAGAAATGGTTCTGTGTGGCACGTGTATTGGATTGCTCAGGTGAACTGCTAACCCCAAATCGGCTCCATTTTTGTATCTGTGCCCCTTCTAAATCTCCTTGTCCATGTCCCAGCTCTCCAACTGCATTTTCAATCAACGTTGTATCTCCCATCAGATGCGTTTTTCTTACACAGTAATTGAGACATTTTTTGTGAAATATCTAGCTTAAAGATTATATATGACCTTTGCTCAGGAGCCACTGTGAAACTCTCCATGGCAGGCAGTCCCGAGCCTTTCAGCAGGCCCTTGACTCCTGTGGGCAAGGAACAGGATGCCAGGCAGAAAAGATCACTGGGCTGAGCTGACACTGTGCTCCCTGTTTCCAGTTCTGCAATCTAAGTTGGACATTTAATACTGCCTTTCGCAGACTTTCTTTCTTTTTTCTTTTTAAATTGCATTTGCATGCAGTAATTCTCTTAAGCAACAAACCCCAAATCCATCTATTTCTTCAACTCCTGTGCCATGGTTTTGAAGCAGCAAGATGATGTTTAGAGATTGCTCTTGCTTTATTTCCCCTGTTTGAGAAACTGGGGGAAAGAGGGAATACTGTTTTTCTTTCCCTGCCCCATGCCCTCTCCAAAAGTGACAAACTTGTTCTTCTGAAGGATGTAAGCTTCCCCTGGCCAGCCCACCTGAGCAGCAAGTGCTCAGCTTGGCTGCCAACAACCATTTTGATGCATCGAGGACAGGAGAACCCCATGGAATGTCACAGCCCCGCTCCCAGATCCCGAGACATTCCCGTACAGCCACGTGCTCAGCAGCCAGGGTTGAGCCGTGTGCTCGCACGTTAAAGGCGGCTCCGTGCCTGCTGCTCCCGGCCCCCTGCGCCCCCACACCTCACAGCACTCCCCTCTGCCACTACCCCAGGGGCTGGGCTGCTTCCTGCTGCTTTACCTGTCCCTTCTCCAGGGACTGCCAGCTTCTCCCTCCACAAATACACCCTCTAGATCCATATGCAGTGAATCCCTGCCTGGCATCCCTTGACGCTACCGCTGTTCCGCAGGGCGCTTGTCATGCCAGCAGTGGAACTGCAACAGGGCCTAACAAGCCCATTCCATACAGACTTTGTACAAATGTGCCAGAGACCTAATCCCCACCCTGAGGAGCACGTGAATTTAACAGCAGTCACTGTTTCTGCTGTGGCAGTGTCACCATGTGCCATCGGCAGCTTCTGACACTGCTGCGAACGTGGCTGCGAAGGCAAGAACAAAGCAGGAACGTGGCAAATGTCCCTGCAGCCTTTTCAGCACCTACAGAAAGTCAGAATAAAAGCAGGTGCAGAGGAAAACCCACCCTTCCCCTCACTCTTGGAGGGGCTGCTGCAGCATCAAGTCAGCCCTGGTTCTTGTGCACTGTATCACCACTATCCCAGAGCATCCGGCACGTCTTCAAATCATGAAATGAGAGTCTCACAATTCACAACTAAACCACCAACTGATTCTCTTCTAGCATGAAGTTAGAGCTCAGTATGAAGCCCTGGGGTTGATGGACCAGGGATCCATCTGTATCAATACATGCCCAAGAACATTTTCATTTCTAGGAGGCTCTCCCCCAGGGGGATGCCAAAACCTGTGCTGGCCTTCTGTCTTTAAGCTCCAAACAACACTGGTTTGAACTCTGTCACCTGTTTCAGTTTAAGCCTCCCACTCAGCTCTTCCTATTCATGACTAGAAAATGTGGTAAGTCCACAGCATAACATGCTTGTGAGAAAGAAATGGGGTGAGACACCATCATAAAAAGGAATCAAGGAAACTACAAGGCAGAAGAGACCAAAGAATTGACAAGGCACTTGGAAGAAAATCAAGGAGAAGTAGGGGAAAAAAAAAAAAAAAAAAAAAGGACAGGAAAAAAAGACTGAATTTTTAACACCTTTGCACAGTGCTCTGTATTAAAAAGTCTCACTTTGATAAAACTAGTTTCTAGTGAAAGTCCGATAAGCTCTGAAACATGGCATTTTTAGCTGAAAGGGGTTTACCAAAGCTCCAACTTGCAGTCTTAGTCAATTTTTTTTTTTTTTAATTTCTCCTTTAGCCTTTAAAATGACTAGTGCTGGCACTTTCTCTCCTTCCTGTAGCTGTCTGCTGCAGGGCAATCCGTCTCACCCCCAACCCACGTGTGCTATCGCTCACCCTCTCCTACTCTCTTCTACCCGTTTCCATGCTGCCAAACTCCTCACATTCTTTACAACCTGTGCCCTAGGTACTGCTCTGCCAAGCAACGTGCTTTGAACCCTCCTTGTCAGTAAATTCCCAGAGCCCCTTACCATTTTAAGAAGCTTTTTGCACCCAGGGTGGAAGTGGCAGAAGCTGAACACAGCACCTGAGAGGTGTGGGCGCTCTGGCCCCGCACTTGTGTGATGTGATGCCCCTTGAGGAGACCCCTCAGTCAGGTGAGACTGTCCACCTGTCCCCTTCTGTAATTCCAGTGTCACCTCTGCTCCTGCTGTGAGCCCTCCTGCTGTCACTGCTGGAGGTGCTGCCTCCGTCAGAAAGCAGATGGGCTTTGAACAGAATCTCCTCAGAGAGGACAAGCTGAGACAGTCTGTGGTTGCCCAGTGCACAAGAGAGGTGAGAATCTCTCTTTTGCCACCTGCTTTCATGGAGAAAATAACCTCCTGCAGACAGCTGGGGTGGGTGCACCAGCAAAGAACACCTTCAGAACATTTGGTGGAGCCCCTGTGTGCACATATAATAAGTAATTTTCAATCTCTCAGTCATTTATTTACGTAATTATGGAAGTTCTTTTCCTGGGGAGGCTGAACTACTTTGGAATATTCTCAGACTAGGAAAAAAATGACACTTCTAAATAGGACAAGTACATCCCTCCTCAGAGCTTCAAAAAAGGCTAACAGGATTTTTAATAGCTTACTTTGTTAAAAACAGTAGTGAAATGAGAGAGTACAGCAGAGTTGACTTTTTGGAAGACAAGAACTCAGGTGGAACAAGACCTGTTTTGTAATCTTGCATTATCACAGAGTTAAATTCACACAGTAACTTCTGACACACAACAAAGGGGTGGCAAATTTGTTAAAATATACTCAGCCAGCCTAGAGCTAATGTACAGTTATTTTTACATCACGTGATTTTGCTCTTTGATGCTTTTTGTGCACAGCACATTAGAGGTGTGCTGTAGCTAAATAAATTAATCCTCTTTAGAAGGAAAAGCTTAATTTTGAAAACATTCTGGGATTAAACATCAACTGCATATGGATCTTTTGGTGGGGTTTTTTTTGTCCCCAATACAAGTGCTACAAAACTTTTACCAACTTAGGACAAAAACAGATGTTATGCCTTTCTTGCAGGCAAGAAGCTCAGACAGTGAGGCTGTGCAATCTGACAAGACCACAGAGCAAGCCTGGCAAAAGGAGGAATCCTGGTTGCCAATGCCAGACACAATGCAGCATTTCCACAAGGTGACACCATCTGCAGTGTGATCCTATAAATCCACTAATATTCTTGGTACATCTGCGTGCTAAAGCTTTATGGTTTTATCCTTAAAATTTTTTATTCCCTGAGTGATGCTGTCATTTTGACATGAGTTACTTATTCAACTTGTGCGTGGTATTTCTGGGCCAACATTTCCAAGTTCACTGTCACCAAAGAGAGCTTGTAGAAGTTCAGGATCACCTTTGCCACAACTGGGCAAAGCCCACCTGGAATGCTAAGGTTGTACTGCAATAATGGTATGTCCACATTCAGTGTCTGATTTGGGGCTTTGGCCTAGCAAGGCTCCTGGCCTTTCCATTCTCACTAAATTCACCCAAAGGAGAGTGTCTGGTGGCAAAACTGTTGGCAGCAGATACCAGCTTGGTGGTTTAATCTGAAAACCTGCTTCAATTTTCCACTAAGTGGGCTGAAAGATATCACATCCAAAGCTAAAGCCAAAATGCTTGCTATTTTCTGCCTCCTGGTCCAAAATTCTGCACAGGCTGCTCTCTGTGCAGATCACCCCACACTGTTGGTGCTCTTTTGACCATGTCTCTGTGGAAGGCTTCAAACTTCCACGGACAACCACAGCGTGGACACAGGGATGCACAAGTACAGGCTTCAGACAAAAAGCTTACTCCAGTAATACTTAGGGCCCTTCATTATCCCAGAGAGTGGAATAAATGCATCACGAAGCACGTGTGTCTCCAGCAAGACCACAGCAAGGTTCATCTGACTCAAGGGGAAACCAACATAAACTATGGACTTGAGCAGGACTTCAGTTTCAAAATCAAAAAGGTAAAATACCAGTTTTGGAGGGCAAAAATATATAATTATCTCAAGGGCTTGCTAATACAAGTACTGTCTGCAAACCAGACACTCACACAGCAAACTAAATGGGAAAAAAAGTTACATGAACCCCCTTCCAGTTCTCATAATAAAGTTTTTCTGCTTACAGAGATCTTGTCTTAAAAGTCATGAGATAGATTTGAAATTACTGTAAATTGACCACAAATTTCCTTGGCAGAGTTAGAAGAGACAAGGATTTTAATCTTGAAAAACCTCTATAATAGTCTTATATACTACTTGTTTCTCAAAACTATGAGTTTCAGGTCAGCCATAAATCAAAAGCTCTTGGTGGCAACAAAAAATCTTGTTTAGAGAACAGAGAGTAATAAAATGTCTGTCTAGGGAAAATCCTTGCAGTGCACAGCACAAGCTATGAAAGCCCAGTCTCAAATGTTAAAGCTAAATAAAGAAATCTCTGTGTGAATTCCCAGCAGTGAAACCCGATTTTCCCTCTTGCACAGTATCTGCCCATTGACAACGGTCAAATTTCCCAAAAACTGAACTTTCACATGACGAGGTGATTGGTCTGGGATAGTTCCAGAAGAGATTTTTGTGGTTTTACACCCACTTCAGCATGGTTTACATTGTGTCTGCATTTACTAAATAAAGCAATTTGATTCCACCCTGCTGCATGTAACCACGCCAACTCTGAACACAGCCAAAACCCACAGCTTCTTCCTTCATAAATTAATATTTATAGAGCAGTGCGTTGACTGTGTTGCACAGGTGACACCAGTTGTGCTTGGAAGTCTTTCCTTACCTCCACAACGCCGTGGTGAATAGATGTGTACTGCTTCTTCTTCAGCATCACCAAAGTAATGACAATCACTGTTGCTATGACAACGCCTCCCACCATTAGTCCAATGATGGCACCTTTATTTGAACCCACGTCTTCAGCAAAGAACACCTACAAAAGAAAAGTAAGGGAAGACAGCTAAGAAAAAGCTCTCTGAACACGTGACTGACCTGCCCCGCTGTCACAGCAGTAGACAGGCTGTTGAAGCATCAGTAATTAAACAGCACTGCACGTCCTCCTAATTACTCACACCTGGATCCCTGTGCCACAAAGCTCTCATAGCTGGGGAAGAGCACTTTGGGAAATCTGCATTGCCTGTGGTGCAGCAGTGCTGGGCTGAAGGGGGACTCAGCTTCACACAGGTCTCAGACAGTGGCTGCCTGTTTCCCTCCAGTAAGTGCACAGTGACTGGCAGGCCTGAGTGGAGTAACCCAGGAGCACACACATCTCTTGATTTTCAGAACGCTAATCGTGACTGTGTTCGTAAATTTACAGCTGTGTGGCTTGTTTGGACTAAGATGCATTGCAACAAAAGTTATCACCCTGATTTAAGTGACCACCAAGAAGTGCTCTGAGATTTTGCAGGGCAAAGAGAATGAGCTGTACCTACATGATGTGCTCGTGTGAGACCTAGGAGACAACAGTTGTGTGAAAACCAGAGAAAATCCACTTGAAGTATAAGCACTGATAAGGCAAAACAGGACAGCAAGATGCTTTACCATGCATTTAATGAGACTGGCTTTTATCAGCAGGAGCAGGTATGAAAAATGGGTGATTGTTTTCACTGTCCTGTTTTATATTCAAGGAATATATTGGATTATTTTACATCTGTGCATATCTTACAACCCTTTTGTCTGCTTGTCAATAGCAACCTTTTATTATTTTTAACCAAAATGGGCAAAAAGGATTAGAGAATAAATTACATTCACAGATTTGTAAGACTACCTCACACTGAAAGACTAAATACTTTGACAAGTATGTAACAAAAATGCAGAGGGAAGCAGGAAACCAGCTGAGAATTATAATGAGCTGTATAATATTTGCACTCTTTTAGAAACACAACCTTCCTCAGAAAGGTATTAAAGCATGCAGTATAAATATTTATATTGCTCCTAGTCACAAGCAAGGAATGTGTTTAAACAAAAATTCACTAAAAAGTACACACAATGGATAGTGTTGGCATGAGCTGGTGCAAAGTAATAATTTCTTCCATCAATTTTACCTGCCCAGGACTGAAATTCTGCTACTACACCATTTCAGAGCACTGTGAAATGCCCCAGCTAAATACATGTGCAAAAGAGGAAGGCCTTAAGCACTCCGAGCCATGAAAATCAACTTAATGTACAGTTCAAACGTGAACCTTCATAAGGGAGAAAATAACTGCAATTCCAGCCCAATTCAGGGGTTTGCATGCAAGATACAATTCAGAGCAATATCCTTAGGAGACTGTTTCAGGAAATCCTAGCATGGCACAGAAGGAGAACACAGAGGAAAGTGTTTTCTGCTCCCTGCTTCTGAATTAATGCTAATGGAGAAGGGCATCAGACATGGTGTGTGGCAAGGGAGCAGTGCCCCATAAGCATCAGTCCAGAACTTGCTCAGCAATACCAGAATCCTCGCTCGGTCTCAATCAAAAAGGTAACCTAGCAGACAGCTCACTAATTTTTAAGGAGTGCTTGTACCTACCAGTAAGAAGTATGGCAGAAAATGCTGTGAAAAGCTGGAAAGGTCCCATTTGAAGCATGACGTGGATTACCACGTGCAGGGACCGCCCTCCCCACCAGCCACCACGATACGGGGAGTTCCCAGCACCAAATCCCTTGGGATGCTATCAAACCACTTGGACACTGAGGGGTGCTGCTGAGAAGTGCATGTGACAACCAGGAACTCCTGAGTCCAGCTCACATTCCTGCAAGGTCCTTCCTTTCAGCACCCTGCACAGGTTTGCTCCATCTGGATGTTTAACCCATCTGAGCTAAGACATCAGACTTGCCCAAATTGGTGCTAAAGCATTTTGGATTAACTTATCAAACTGGGAATTCTCAGTCCTTGGCATCAAAGTGATGGCAGAATATCTTTTCACATAGTGATTGCCTAGTTCAAATGCAAATTTGAATCCCGTGTTAATTTTGATTTTCAGCACTACTTAGCATTGAGAATACATTAAGGAAAAAAAGCTTTCAAGTTTAGTATCGGGATACTGAAAGCCATGGATCTGAAGCCTCATCACATAATAAACCTTTAAAAAGAAGAAGCAGAAAAGGTTTATAGTCAACATTGCTGTATGGGTTCTTCATTGCTTATTGAGGGACTGAAAAAAGCTTTTGTAAGATGCTTTTCTTACCTACAATGCTTTTGGTTGCCATTTTTATGTTCACAAGAAGCACAGTTCCAATGGGGAACAATATTTTGCTCCTACCTGCCTTTCATCTGTTAATTTAATATACCTTAAGGAATAAAACATACAGATAACAGCCAAACACAAACTAAAATTAAGGCCAGTGGAGGATCTCCTCTTATCCCAAGCAGGCAATCTTGTGAAAGGTTATGCTCCATGGAGTTCAGCCTCCTTCATGCACTGCTACCATCTGTTTTGACAGGAAAGGACTCTATTCCTGAAACAGTGTCACTCTGTTTCTTGCTGCACTATGCTGTGTGTCTCAAACTCCTTTTCTTTTTTTTTTTTAAACTTAGTATTTTCCTTCCTCTCTATCCCTTCTCCTTAGGTATGAGACCAGGACAGATGGACTGTGGGGCAAGCCTTGTCCAGTGACATGGCAGTGCAAGGACAGGAACTGCCAGAATTCCCTCTCATGTGAGGCTCAGTGACTTTCCATCCTCTCTGCTGGCATTGTTCCAGGCGTACTCTCATTGAAGGGAGAACCAGAAAAATCATAATTGTTCATGTGATAACTTTTTGTTGGCACTTCCAGCACCCACGTCACTCAAGCAAAGCACGGTCATAAGCGACTCACTAGTTCAAGACTGCATCAGCACCCCGAAACGCACGTGTGGAAGGCACTGTGTGCTCACTCACCAGCTTCTGATGATGAACTTCATACCCTGAGTCGTGCCGGAACTCCGCATCCATCTTCACCTCGGATATCTCCTCTGTTTTGACGTTGGTGAGCCCGGAACCTGCGTTACACCGCAAAGACAACTCGGTAAGATCGGGATTCAGACTCAAGGTCCTGCCTCACCCCATCCACGGAGAGCAGGAGGCAACGGTGCCGTTCCCGCGGAGGAGGTGTGGTGCAGTGTGAAAGGGAACTGGGAGGAAAGTGAGGGACAGCTGATGCTTCAGTCCCACTGAGGTAACACAGAATGAGCTGGTAAAATTTCTCCTCTGTTCAACGATCCTTAATCCACCGCAGCTGTATTGGTACAAGCGTCAAAGGCTTCCCAGCACGAAACACTGCACAAACGAAGCTGCAAGGGACCAAAAGAGGCCTCCTGAATTGGCTCACAGGCTGCAGACAGATCTGCTCTGACAGCCTCTTTAGCAACGTCAAGAAAATTTGTTGTTTAGGCCAAAATCTTCCTACTCCCTAAGGTCAGGCTGCCGTGAGGAAAAAGCACCAATACCCATGGAGTGAGGAGGAGAACCCTGGCTATTTTATTTTCTTGCTTCCTGCCAGTCTGTACCTTTTGCACAAACATGCATAAATAAGTTGCTAAAACGTCTGTGAAGTTTACAGAGTTCTTACTTGTTTTCAGATTTCATACTGCTCAGACTTAATGATTCAAGCCTTGTCTTCTCTCTGAGAGATGACAACTACCCCTCTTGATTAGAAACATACAGAAAAGCAAGTGAGCACAGGCTGCAGCAGTGGTAATTGTACACAGTTTGCAGTCCTGTTCCCTTATGGGTGTGAAGGGGAGATGTTGCACTTGTCTAACTGGAAAGAAGGCCAGAATTTCCTCCTGGAAAATAGCCTTAGGAGATGAGCCAGACTTAGCAGCAGCGGAGCAGTGCATCCTGTGTGTGTGTCCATGAATCCTGAAGAGCTGGCTCTGGCTTATAGAGAACATAGGGGTATTCATGGAGTTGGTTGTTTTCCTTCTCAGTACCAATGCACTGACATTTGTATTTCTTGGAGGTACAAACACTGCAGAAGAATGGTGTTTATGAGACCTTATTTCCTCCCTCTACTGAATATAATAAGAACAAACTGGTTCATATTCCTTGTCCGTATTTATTTCAGTATTTTCTCACCCTCAACTCCTCTCTCCAAGGCTTCACTCTTAGAATCTTGGGCCGAACTTAAGCTCTGATGCAGAGGAGGAACCTCTTTTAAAATTCTCAACACTACTGACTGCTCATATGCTCCACTGTCTTGCTGGACTCTCAATTCCTTAAGACCTCTATGTGCCAATGAGCTCCACAGTCTAAAATAGCACTCAGTGCAAGAATTATTGGTCTCTTATTGCCTTTGAATGTGGAATTTCTTTTTTCATTAAGTGCTGGTTTATTTTTGAATTATGAATCAGCAAGAATAGAACTTCTCTGGACTGTACAGACAATCCCACTCTAAGGTTCTGATCTTTCTTTCCATAGGGAACCATGCAAAGGAGAGAACAAGAATCATCTTCATGAAAAAAAGAATGTATAGTTATTTTCTTGAACAGTCTGACTGCCCTATACATTTTACCTTACTGTCTTTTTTTTGTTTTTTAAAGGAATAAAGCACTTAAACTCCTCCAAATTTTTTTCTTAAGCATCTGATTTTTGATGCTACATCACAGTACTGACACAAATACATTATGACATTTGTATGCAGGAGACCATTTCTAAATGCAAGAACTGTAAAGTACTTAAGGAATTGCAGTCTTAAACAATGAAATTGTCAGTGAAATGCAGAAGGAAATGGAGTTGAACGACATAAAGCTCACATGGTACCTGACAACAGGACTTGTCTCCCTGCCCACAGCTGAGGAGGCTGCTCACGGAGGCAGTGCCCATGGCCACACTGGCTGCCCCTCAGACATCCTGGCAAAAGCAGCCCACGGAAATTCCCCCAGGGCAAGGGCCTGAGGAACTGCGCAGCGCGTCTGCTACAGCTGGCAAATCCACGGAAGCTCTGAGTGTTGGTTAGAACATACCCACACGCATACAAGAGAAACCAGTGAAGAAGCAACTTGTCTTCTGCTGAGGGAAGTCCTGCACCCCAGACTTCTTAGAGGTCACTGGAAGAGTTGGGAATCACATGGGAAACAGTGATTCTGCTTGGAGTGAATCTGGATTTCCAGAAAGCCTTTGAGAAAGTCCCTGATCAAAGCTCTGGCAGAAGCTAAGATGCCAGGGATTAGAAGGGGAAGTGCTACGTGACTTTCCATAACTAAGAGGAAGGAAAGGAAATGTAAATACACATCTATTTTTCACAATGGAGGAACGTTACCAGCAGATCCCGCAGGGATCTGTGCTGTGCAGTTTGCAAAGTGATCTGGATGAGGGAGTGAAGAGTGACATGACAAAGTTTACTGACAAAAAATAAAAGAAGAAAAGAGGATAGTCAAAGTAAAACCAGCTGCAAAGAACTGCAGAAGGATTTTACAAATTCCGAGTGCAAAATAAAAGGGAAATTATATTTATTGTTGATACAATGTAAAGTGATGCTTATGGGGATACACAGCCCTAACTATACATACAAAATAAAGGCTCTAATTTAGCTGTGTTCCACCCAGGACAGAGACCTGGCAGTCACTTTGGGAAACTCTGTGGGCACTTGGCTCAGTAGCAGTCAAAAAGGCAAGGAGGAAGGTAGGAGCAATTATGAGAAAATAGAGAAAACAGAAAACACGGTTACGCCACTGTATAAATGATGCATCCTCATTTTAAATCTGGCTGTTTGTTTTGGTCACCCCACCTCAAACAAAGGCAGAAGAACTAGAGAAGATACAATGCAGGGAGACACAGATGCTCACAGCTGTGCAGTGGTTGCTGTGCATGAAGGGCTAAACTCATGAGTCTTCAGACTGGGAGAGGCAAAGGAGGGGAAGCAGCACAGAGCGTGTGGCTGTAAATGACAAGGGGAAAGTCTACAGGAAATGGCCCTTCCTTATCCCTCCTAAGAAAGTACAGGATGCCAACATGGCTGTGACACAGCAGACTGACAACTAACACAAGAAGGTGGATGTATGTATACGGTTCAGTGCAATGCAAAACTGGACTGTGAAGCTCACTGGCGCAAATCACAAGGATGTTCAAAATACACATTAACAAATGCAAAGAAAGCTGCCTTCAGGGATATTAAACACAGCAGTGAAAATACAGTTTCCAGTCCTGGAACGTATCAAAGGCTGGCTGCCAAAAGCTCAGTGAATGTGCAAGGGTGTAAGGCAGAGGTGAAATCTGTACATACCCTCTTTGCACCACTGCTAGATGGACGGAAATGGATGTGGGCACTTCTGCTCCTGGGCTCTGGGCACTTTTACTGAATGCAAAGCTGGGACATCTGAGGCTGTGGGCCTTTGTCAGCTTCAGTGAAACAGCCGCAGGCAGGAGTTACAGCAGCATTTCGGGGCAGAACAGCTCATGTCAATGAGCAACACAGGGTGACAAGTTCACCAGTAGTCTCAGCTGCTGCAAAAATGCAGGCTCAGGCTTCCCTGAGCCACATTTCTTTCATTTGCCTCCTTTCCCTCCTCCCATTCCCACCAAACAGTAGCATGGGAGCCGTACTTCCAGCGTGTAAGAGGTTAAACCATGGTTTTCTGCCTTGAGGTCAGGCAGAAATTTTTGTGGTTTGGGCCAGGTGACCCAGGTTCCACAAAAATGCCATGGGATCTGAACACGAGGTGGGACTTGATCTTAGGAAGTTAATGACGTTAAGAATTACAGAAACTTGGTTTTGGCAGCTTGCACCAGAAAAAGGTCAGAAACAGAAAAATCTTGGGTTTTATCTGTTGCACTAACAAACCTCATAGCAACTTTTTCCTTCCTCCTACTTCCCTTACAAGTGAGGAAAAAGACTTCAACTGGGGAAAGCTGGTGGTCTCCTGCAAATAACGGATTATATAGTAAGGAGAAGTATGACATTGCACTGGAATCAATTAAATACCTGGTATGAGATTAAAATATATATGGGGTTATATGTGCTTTTCCACAGTGTTAAATTATACAATTGTGACTTTTTATTTAAGAGATTCTCTTTGTTACCAGTTCATTCACTTTCCTGTCCTGGTGACCACACATTTAGACTTGCATGCTTAAATCAAAGATACATTTTTCAAAGGTAATAACTGAAGAATGAAAAACTTCAGGGTCTTTCTAAAACATTGATCAGAGGTAAGATGCAAACAGCCAAGGGATTCCTAATATCTCTCTACCCTTGCATTGAAGACAAGCATACAAAGAAAAGTTCTCTGACAGGAACTTCAATCCTGACACAAAATGATGTTTTTTCACTACCAATTCTGAAATACACAACCCAAACACAAAAGCCAATATATAGGATGAAAAGTGAGAGCAACGGTCTCATTGCAAATTCACAAATAATGATAATTATTAACAGCTTTTCTTCTGAATTACATACCATCTTTAGGGAGTTGCATTCCTAATTACTTCAATTTAAAACTGCTTCAGTTCAGCTGGCAAACACATTAACTTGCAGCTTCTTAGAAAACCTGACAAAACTATTTTGTTGTCAAAACCACGAGCTTAAAAGTATCTAGTGAAATTCAGCAAAAAGAGCTACCTATGATGGGCTTTTATTTATATTGCTCTTAATTAGCAATATATGCTTTTATACATATATGTGTGCACATGCAGGTGTGCACACATACATTTCCAAGCATGAAAAAAAGGAGAGTATGAAACCCTTATTTTTCCTTGCCCTAAAGGGGGAAAAAAAAAAATCATACGGAGTTAAAAACTACTCATATGAAATAAAAACCAAGTAGCTGCTTTGGGGAACACTTGATACTCACATTTATGAGCTTCTGTGTTTGTGCAAATATATATTTAGGCTTTCAGAAGACTAGAAAGAAAGGATACAGTGAATTCCACCAAGGATATAATTAGGTGCACATTATCTACTCCACTGCTTGTAATTGCTTCAGCCACTGTTCCATAAACACCTAGAAAGGTTTTGTTTTGCAGAGATCTGAAACAGTATTGGTGCCTGTGGTCTTCCAGTGACATCTGGAGTTAAAAAGGAAGGCTCCAAGTGAAGCCCAGTTGGGCCAAGGAGCCCTGGGTGGTCTGCACAGGGAACACCAAAGCAGCACTTCGAGTGAGTGAGGCACCCACTGCATGCCGGAAAACATCGGGCCCCAGGTCCATGAGCTGAGCTGGATTCACAGCCAGAACAAGAAAAGACCTGCTGACTCAAGGCCTGTTACAAGGGTAGCAAACAGCTTTATCTGGGTTAAGCTTCCTCTGAAATAAAAAAGGGCCATTGGGAAGGAATGCAGGCTTTCAAAAACCCCCTGGGGGACAGAGCTGCCTGTTCTAACTGCAAGTTCAACTATTAGTTCCATATGACCCCATGACTTTGTGCAGGTCATTTAATTTTGAAATGAAAGAAGAATGAAGATTGTACATTCATAAAGATGAGAATGAAGGCTATATACTCAGTTTTGTATGGGCAACTCAAATATCTTTGAGGAATATGCACTTTTAAGATTGCATGGAACCAAAACTTTCTGGTCTCTCTTTGGATGGCAGTGAAATGCTGTCATCTTTTTAACAAAAGAACTTCACTGGAACTGAGTATAAAATAATTATTTCTCAGAAAACATGTGTGTAGAAATGAATAATCAAAACAAGTAAAATCTGGTTTAGTCATCTTTCTGGGATGTCAGTCCGGATGCTGTGCATATGCACCTATAATTGCAGTCACAGTTAGCAACTATCTCATTTATAAAACAAACCAAAATGATCTAATGGAAAAGAATCCATTAGTAATTTTTATTTGGTAGCTGCAAACAGTTTGTTTAAGGCACCGGTACTGAGTCAACATCACAAAGACAGGAAAAAAAATATGTTGGCAATTTCTGGCAAGAAAACCATAAATAATTCACGAAGCTGCTCTATGCCCTCACCTCATGCAGACTGCAGCACATGTGCTAATGATTCTGCAGAACAGCCATTAGGCTTACAGAGCCTCTGCAAGCATGAGGAAAAAAAACCCCTCAGCTTTTCATATAATGTCATAAAGACAGACATGTCATGATTTATGAGCAGAAGGACCAGAGGTACAGAAGCAGCTTTATGTGCAATGTTTCCTCAGAATAATTAAATGTTCGCAAAAATGATCAACTGACAGTTGGAATAATGCAAAAAAACCCCAACAAGCCCAAACTGTGCTACAAGGAGGAAAGTAACACAGTTAATATCATAAAATCCTTGCATTGTGAATGATGGGCATCCTGTGGCTGACACAATTACAGCTGTCAGCAGGATAATTACAGCTGCAACTCTGCAACAGATGAAAATATGATCTGCCCTGAACAGAGCACTGGTTGTTTGCTTTACCACCTTGAATTGCAGAAAATCTGGTGATACGAAGCAACATCCCTTCTGATGGCAAGTTTTCTAATCCTCACTCAATTTCCACAGATCAGACCTGCTGAATTAACATAAGTAAAAAGGAACTTGTTCATGAGCAGCTGAAGATGTTTTTATATGTATTTTTCTCTGTGTATATGTCTCTATATGTACATGGTCAGGCAGAAATAAAAAGTTACTAATAAATACCCAAAATTCAATTGCAAGAAATTAAGTGTTCATCATGAAAAAGTGACCTCTGGGGCACAGAACAGAAGGAAACACTACTGAAAAAGCTGTTACAGTGAGGGTATCAAGGAAAGAGGTACTTGTTCTATCTGAAGCTCTTCCTCTGGAAGTTCTCAGGCTGGACTGGAGCCTTATAACATCTCCCTGTATAAAGCAATTTAGAAATAGCAAGAAATATGTCATAAATCTGTTATCATGTTGTGCTGTATTAAAGAACAGCTTGCTGATGACCGCTTAGTACATCTAGATATTTTTCTTTCCTTTCACCTTCTACCATCTCGTTTACTTCCTTTTTAGGAAAGAGATGAAGGAAAAGGGTTTAGGCATAATTCTTAGTTTTGTTTGCCCATTTGTGAAGTAAGAAGGGGAAGGACAGTAAGCTGAGGCACTAGGCTGCTTTTCAAAAAGCCACATGATTTACACAGATGTTTCATCTTTACTAGGAAATGGGGTTCATCCTGACACTATTCTTTTCCTGGGACTGATACAGATCAGACTTCAGTTCAAGCTTCAACGGTGGACAGTCAAGGTCCAGTGCAACAGAGGTGGGGGTTTAGACAACTGGCATAAATTTCAGCAAATGCTTTAAATTTGGTCCTCACTCATAAGCTTTCCTGCTCTGTGGACTGGACAACTCCATACTTTTTCTGACTTCACTCACAGACTTTATTTTTTGAAAGAGAGAATGATGTGGTGAAGCAAAGAGATTCCAGGTATCACAAATACTACTACCAGCCAAATACTTGTTGGACCAGGTGATCCCTTCCAACCCAATATTCTGTGATCCTGTGACTCTTTTCTGTACTGTGACCAAATTCTCTCTCTTGTGGGAAAGTGACAAAGGTGATCTGCATGATTTTGATCTGCCTTTAAGAAAAACATAGTAATCACTATAAGAATGTTGTGTGAGCAAAAAGCAGCGAAAATAAAATGGAAAAGAGAAAAAAGGGCACATGTTTGCATGTTTGTCTTAGTCCTTTCAGAGCTCGTTTTCTTCAAGGAATTCAAACAACTACAAAACATTCACTTGTTCTTATTCAGGCTTGGAGTATTGCAGGTTGCCATGACACCTCTGTTTTCACCCTGAAGAAGCAGGTCACCACCTTGGTCACTTGAGGCAAGGAAGAAGCAGCACCAGCTGGAAAGTCAGGATCATGGAAAGGGCAAACCTTTCAGGAAACTAACAACAAGCTGCGCAATTAAAACAAAAAGTTGCAAGCAGCTGCATCTATTAATAATCTGCCTCCAGGTCCTTCGTTAATACTTTTTCACTCTAGGGTAATCTACTATTTTTTTAGATTTTTTTTCTTTTTCAACAATAGCCCCAAACTGTAAAAACAGACTATTCCAGAAGGACTGTGACTGCGCAAAAACTATTTCTCTTCCTTTTCGAACCTCTCATACAGAAATTTTATTTGTCATTAGCAAGTAAAACAGTTTCAAAGCACGCATTTTGAAACTATTGGAATCCCTTTTGTATTTCACAGTTCAAATAAGCATCCATTTGGCTTTCCTCTATTCCTAGTTCAGGAAGATACTCAGACCGGTATAATTTTTTTGTTAAATTGAAATTTTATCACAGATGAATTCCTTTTGAAGGATGATGAAAAACCACGTGGACATTTCTAGGCAGAATGTGTATCAGTAAGAAAACATTTGCCTAAATCTGGAAATGATGTTTAAAGACATAAGGAAGTTAAGCACTACTTGAGCAGAACACTGAGGAAATACCCCACGTGATTTCCACAGTGCAAAAGTTAGGGCACCTGCTGGAAAGTTCAGGGCACAGTGGTCACATGCAGAGATATTTTGTACCTGTCCTCGGTAGTCTGTGACACACATTCACCAGGATCACTCATGACCTGTTCTAGGCTGACTTTTGGTAGTATTTGTATCACCCCAACCAGCAGAACGCTCTGGGACAGTTGACTCAAACATAAAGTTTCTGAAGTGGAGTGTGGCAGTGTGAGAAAATCCCTTCTCTAGAGAAGGGACACCGAGGATTTCTGGGACGTGTGAGGGAACAGAAGGGAGGAAGGAATAAATATTTAGTAATAAACATGGGCCTCGTAACAGGAGATTTTTCAGGATGACTGAAATTAAAGGTGTGAATAATCACAAATTTCGGTATTACAAGAAAATTGCTAGACTGAATTAACATTAGAAAATTTGGATAAAACACATGCATGTTTCATTTGTGATATTTCTGCTGCTCTTGGGGAAGAAATCTAATCCAGAAGGCACATAATGCAGTGCTGGGGGGATGTTCCCTGATGCCAAGATTTTTGGCATTGTAGCTCTGTACCTGTTTCCAGGCTTTCTTCAGGGACTCAATTAAGACTCTAAACAAAAGCAAAGATGTCAGACTCCTAAAACAGAGCTAGGAGCACACCACCTGGCCAGTTCTGGCACATATCCCAACTGCTGTACCATTTGAGCTTATTTTACCTCCCACCGTAGCAATTTCTGTAGTCACTAACCAGGGATGAGTTATCAGAAAGATTTAAACACACTAGGAAGGTGTTGTCCATAATGTTACCTAATGGATATTTGGAGGACAAGATGAAGGAGAAAAGGATACTGATCAATCAGTTTGATCTGAAGAAAAACCCCACAATTCCGATGTGACACTGAAATAGTTCTGACCCTAAAATATATTCTCACTAAGTATCGGAGAGCAACCTCTTCTGAAATAAAACACTGTTTCCTCTCAATGGAATCAGCCATTTCTAGATACTCCTGAACAAAAAACAGAGGAAAAACAACCCAAAAGGTAAAGAAAGTTAGTATGGAAAGCTAAAATATTTTCCTTTTGTAAACTGGAATTGCCCCATTTAACTTTTCCAGACATCTGCAGCCTGACTGAACCTAGTCATCTGCTATTACTCTGAAATCAACACAAAGCCAGAGTATCTACAGAGAAGAAACAAATCACCCTGCTCTCTCCTAGAATGGGATGAATAGCTGTGTCCTCAGGGAATCCAGAGGGATAATACATACTGATTTTTAGATATCTGGGGTTAAATAAGGGAAGCACCACAGCAAAAAAAATCAATGTCCCCTGCAATTCTGAAATTGTACGCATTCATTCTTTATTAGCCCCGTTCACTCCAGGCAGAGGGTTTGACGTTTCTGTCATACATTCCCAAATTAGAAGCAGTGTTTGCACCTGGGAGTACCACGTTTACCACCTCCTGCACCTGCTGGTACTGCTGGAAGGGATGAGGCTCTTGGTCCAAACCAGTTCTGGGTCTCTGGGTCCCACTCCCACTGCAGGCACACATCCTGAACGCCCTCGACACAGCACTCACACGGGGGAACCTGTGTGGGAACGCTTCCCTCCTTCATGGAATAACATTACATTTTATGGAATGGGTACACCAAAGCAAAGGGAAATCATTTCAGCTGCAGCAGACCTCACGCAGGCAGGGAAAATACAGGTGAGGTAAAAGCCATGCAAGTCATGTACCTGGTCGTGTGGTGAGTCCTCTGTCAGCAGCCGGGCGGGCATCAACGGGCTCAACTGGGCAGGTGCAGAAAAGAAACAAAAAAGCAAACAAAAATAAACAAAATCCCCCAAAATGATAAAGTCAAGTGCTCCTCTGTTGGGGCAGTGCAGGAGAGACACACTGCATAAACAAAGTTACCAAAGCAAAAGCTAGGAAAGACCTGCCTTCAGTTAATCCTGGAAATAAAAGGAAGGGATGGGCAGGACTTCACAAGAAAAGCTTCCGAGCTGATGTGTTAATTTTACCTCTTATTCTGGTTACTGGTTCAAGTGAGAAACCATTAAGACCAAAGAATTCCTGTCAATAGAATGAAACTATATTCATTATATGTAAACTTTTTCCCATTGTCTGATCAGAACTGGCAGCCAGAATGGACATGATGAATTCCTGAAGTTGCTCTTGATCAATATTGAATTTAAAGCCTACTGAATCCATCCTTTTTCCTTTCAACAGGGGTTCTTTACAGCACCAGGTACAAGGTTTGAGAAAAGTAAAGTGCATTTTGAAAACACAGTCAATACTTCACTCCTGTATGTTCTGATTTGTGGATAGCGTATTTGTCTTCCAGTTTTTGAAAGGGAAACAGAGAAGAAACATCACTTTCTATCCAACTGTGTGTATTGCACAGTTTTACAAAACTCTTGTATTACCCTAAGGCTTTATCAGCTGAAACCTAAGGTTGATAGAGCTCACTGGCACTAACAGAAAAACAGGATTTGCAAAACTTAGAGCTGTTTGAGTCACTGCCTACTGTCTCAGTTAAGTTCAAACATACTGGAGACATTTACTAAAGCACTCAGATTTTTACCCCCCTTTTTTTGTTGTTTCTCTCTTTTGCTCCAATCCTGTTGCCTTCCTTATCTACCTGTGACGGTGTCAGGAAGAACTTAAATTCAGAAACGAAGTGTTACATTGTTCCTTAGAATTCGGAATTTTTAACATATGGTATTCTCATTCATTTGAATTTCTGGATTCAGGTATGAGCCTTCATCAGCAGTAAGTGAGCAGCAGTAACAGGGACTCTGACAAACCCACAGTTTCCAATCACCAAGAACTGCTCATCAGAAAATCCCACAAACCTGACGATACCGCTGACTTCAGCAGTGGAACTGCCAATCTTCTCAGGAAGTTTGTGTCACTGGCTTAGTGTTTCTGCAGGTTTGACAAGCAGCCAACCATGCATGTAAGTGAGAGCCTGAGTGGCTCCCGTGTCCTTTGCACGCAGAAGATGCAAGAGCTCCTGCCTCCAGAAGAAAAGCAGTAAGTCAGCTTTACAGTAGCTGCAGACTAAAAGCACATCAGCGTATCTGCCTCACTTGTGTTTCCAGAAGGGCAGCCTTTCACAGAGCTTGCTGGTGTGCTGCAGCAGAGACGAGCCATCAAGGCACCTTCCTCCACAGCAGTTCCGAGTGCCACTAGCAGATCACGTAACTGCTGTCCTTACAGAGCTCTGTACAAAACGCAATTTCCATCCTTAACTAAAAACTACCGTTTGTAGTATTCTCCTACTTATGCCTTCTGCTAGGTTTTCCAGGATTGTTGGCACCAATCCTCAGGCAGGTCAGCAGTACTTTTCAGTGGCAAGGACCCAAGGGAAGAAGTAACCACGGGCCAGCATTACCCAAACTGCTCCTGCAGACCCCTCCTCTGTTGCCCTGGTCCCTGCCTCCTCCCTAGAAGGGTAAGGGATTTTATTTCCCTCCTGCTCTGTAATCCTACATGGCCACAGCTATGGAGAACGGAGAGAGAAGAGTGTGGATAGCAACAGAAATGTGAGTAGGTGCTGGGGAAAATGATGGAGGGTACAGTAGCATGGACCTGGCCTCAGGGTAATGCAGTATTCGTGGTTAGGTGGAAGTATTAATAATGAATAATTCTTCTCGTCATCTATAACTTTGGAAGTGCTTCGCAGAAAAGGCAAACATCACTGGCACATTTCATAACTGACACAGAAGTGAAAAGACCTGCTCAAGGTCACAAAACCAGTTGCAGGGCAAAAACTGGAGGCAAACCATAAAAGCCAAGGGCCTTCCAAAGCAGACTGGGATTCCAGGCAGCAGGATACGAAGAAAGGCTGGTTTCTGGAGAGCCCTGAACTACCACCTTTTGAATTTCAATTGCATTTTAAAATCTGCTTGCTCTGCCCCAGTACTGATGTGTGCACAAACAGCAGTTAACTCCGAAAATCTGATCTGTGGGTTTTCTCACTGCTTGCCTCACTGGACCACATCATCTCACAACAGCTGATGAAGAGGGGAGAAATTTAAACCTATTACAACATTTATCAATAACCAAAACTCAAATATGTACTGTGTGTTACTATAAAAACTGCATTTATTTTGATGCTCTAGAATAATTTTTCTCTTGAACTTACTTCCTTGTGCACAGAAATAAGACTGAAAATTTTTTGTCCAAATAGACTCATAAAAGGAAGTTGGTAGAGGCTTATTTACACTGACTATTCAGGCTTCATAGAGGCCACACATCCCACCTTTATCTAACAGAATAAATACTTCTCAGAAGAGCAATAGAGAACCTGTTTGCTTCTCTCTTCAAAAATGAAAGAAAGGTTCATCAGAAGCAGGTGAGGAGTGCTACGTGATGCTCACCCACCACGAACACTGTTGAAGGGAGCAACTGCACAAATCATAAGGATTACACAGCACATTTACAGGAATTTCACTTTAAATACTAGATATAGGCACTAAGGCTCCCTGTAACTGCAAGCTAAAACACACAGGGCGAACCACCAAACCCAGTTAGTCATTGGCAAAATGGCCAGGGGGCTTGGCAGTGTCAGAGCTTCACAGCTGTTGGGGGTCACCTCTAAAGGTGTGTTTTTAGTTGTTAAAATACAATTTCCTGACACTTTGGTGGTGCCTCTGCAGCATCCTCAGAGAGTTTTTTGTCAACCTAATGCGTGTTGCAGCATACTGGACATCCATACAGCCATGCAAGTAGTGCAGTGCATCCCCTGCTGCTTTGGATAACTGCTGTGAACATCTCCAGGGAACTACCTCGAGGGAAAACAAGGAAGGAGACGCTTGCAGAAAATTCCGAGCTAGGCTAGACTTTCAAAGTCCATTTATTTTTAGATTATTTCTCACCTATCAGTAAAAGAAATTTTAGGAAAATAAACTAGTGCAGTTTAGATTGGGAAAATTTCAAATGGGGTTATGAAACCTTAAGATTACACGGCAACATACCAATCCAATACATTATTAATATCTCTGAGTGAAACCTGGGCTTAGATCGTGGCCATGGAAGGAAACAGGCATGGGAACTAATAAAAACAAATTTTAGGTTTTGGGTTTTATTTTTTAGTATTTTAACTTCTTCACTTTATCACAAGGAAAGAAAAAAAGAAGAGAAAATTATGTCAATTGTCATTTACTTCTTGCTACTTCCAAAGCGTATTATAAGAAGACAGAAACACATATTTGGAAGCAACATAGACAAAGCCTGAAATACGAACATGATCAAAGAAGAAAACAGTGGAGAAGTGAAGACAAATGGCACAGTTAGTCCTGGAATTCTGGAAGAATGAGATGGGAGACAAGCACAATGGAAAAAAATGAAGCTGTGAAATTCCCCTTTGATGTTATGGGCAAAGGTGTAGAAAGGGTCTCTAAAGACAGAAAGAACGTAGTGCAGGCATGATCACATTAAGAGCATTGTGCTTTGGGTAGAGGACAGAGAAGTATAATGGGAACAAGAAGGACTTGAAGAGGTTTGAGTCACCACATAATTTCCATTTCTAACTGTGCAGACGTGAACAATAATAATGGTTGGCCTAACAGGATTGACTGCAGCAATAACTACATGACAAATACAATGCTGGTATAAAAAAACAAAACTAAACCCCAACAACTTGAAGGCACGAAAGAATTAAGTGCTGCAACAAACCACATACTGCGTTAAAACACACAGGATTCATAATTAAGCAGTATGTTATTCCAGGCAGGAGAGCTTTTGTTTCTGGTTAGCTGTTATACATTTGAAAAGCAGAGCCAAGCTCAATATACTTGCCTATGGGAATTCAGTGTCACACTGAAATCCCTTTCATTATTAAGTTCTGGGCTTAGCCAGGTTTCTGAAGGAAAAATACGCTTGTGTGATTAAACTGTGGGTATGTATGGGTGCACCTGTCTATCTCATAACTTCTGAACCTGGGGAGTGAAATCAGTACATCTTGAAAGCTGGGAGGACAGACATCAAAAATAATTAATCCCCCCCAAGTTTCATGAAAGCAGGCAGTGGATATAGAAACTGATGCCCTGGATGCCTCAGCTATGGGGAAAACTGCAGCCAGAGCTGCACTGGAAAACTCCTGCAGGACACACACCACGAGCCAGACTGTGACCTGCTCCTGGCAGACAGCCTCGACGCGTGCGCCAGAGCGAGCGGCAGCTCCTTCCCCAGGAAAAGGAGGCTCAGGCTGCCAGCCCGGGAGCCATCTGTGCCCCTCGCCGTGCTGCAGCCAGCTGCTCTCCCTGCCTGGCACTCACTCGGCTGCAAGTGCCCTTCAGAGGCGGCTGGAGCCCTGGGCACCACCCCGCGCCCTCTGGCTCTTCCCGCCGCCGCTCTGTTGAGCTTGCTCTGCCTCTGCTCTTTCACTTGGTCCCTACTGGCACTGCTGACCCCTGGCACTCTGATTTTAGCCCCACTCCTGACCAGCCTCTGCTCTTCCCCTCAAATCTGTTAGACATCTGCCTCACGGACCTTTGCGCAGCTCTTCTCTTTTGCCTGATCTTAGGCTTCTGTGACTCCTCAGGACAATCCACTTTGATGGCGAAACTGACTCCACCAATTTCACCTGGCACCAGCACCAGACCTGGCCAGCCCATGTCCACGTCCCGTGTTTCGTCTCCCAGTTGCCCACAGTCACTCACACACTGTGCTGGAGTGGGACTAACTGCGTAAGGATGACCTCTGACCTCACTGAGAGCGTGCACAGCCTAAGCTGGTGCTTTCAAAGGACTTGGGTAGAATGTTCACGTCCGTGCAGCTCAGCTGCAAATCACAAATTTGCCTGAAAGGGCTTGTGCAGTTCCAGATCCTGTGTGTACTGTGGCTTTGCAGCAACAAACTTCCACTGATGTAAATCAGCACTAGTGAAGGTGCTGTTGAACTGGTAGAGGAGCACAAAGGCAAGAGCAGGAACTTCAATGACATGACCAAAGTCCCTCAGGTTTCTGATTTATCGGCTCCAGCACCTAAGTGAACTACCAATTCCAGATTATACGTAGATTATTCAATTATTCAATAAATTAGTTCGCCAGCAACATAAAATACTCCTCAGAAAAAACTTTTCACTATCCACTTGCATTGGTGAGTGTGTAGGAACATTTCTGCGGTACATTCCAGACAACAGTGTGTGGAGGAAAATTAAATCATCTGTCTGCTAGGATTATGTTGGATCTGTAATCATTTTCATGCCAGCAAATAAAAAGCTCTACCTTAAATAAAACACTCATTTCGTCATGGCACAACTATAATAACTTATCTCCCTTCACTCACTGTCATGTACCTTATAAGGCTGTCACTCCTAATCCCCTAGAATTTATTATGGTTTGTTTCTACAGGAAAGTAAGCTCAACACGGAAATTTATTGTGCGTTTAAATTCCAAATTTTAGTCAGGACCTTCTGTTTCATCAAACAGACCCAGCTGACACGGCAGACCAGTTCCAAGTGTACATTTCAGAACCTCTATCCCACTAAGACATGAAAAATGTCAATTTTCAGGGAGCAACATGAAGAGAAACCACAGAGCTCAGCTCAGAAATGTTCTGTGGTTCCTCCCCGCTATAGTACTTACCTTCATTTTCAGTGTTGGCTGGAACAGAGTCCACTCCAAAGGGATGCCATGGCTGAAGGTCATCTAGGCTGAAGTCTCCATCCACTGGGAGAAGTTCAACTGTGGTCTTGGTTTCCGTCAATGAAGGCATGAGAGCGTCATTTCCATAGCTGATCCTGGGTTCACTGATCATGTTGGCCAAAACATCATCAGAGTAGTTTTGTTCTTTCTGAAGTAATTCATCTGCAAGGAGATTTCAATGCAGAAATTATCTGAAAGAACCAGCATTTCCGAGGACCAGCATTTTCAGCGTTATTGAAGTAACAATTCACTGTTGCGAGATTCTGGGGTTTTATGATAAAACAAAACATAAAGGCTTGGAATAGTCAAAACCCCAAGATAAGCACTGCAGCTAAGTAAGTAATTTCTTCCAAGACATCAATCAGAATTGTTCAATACCGTTTCCTACCCACATTTCCACCACATAACAGATCACAGGTCTGTGCCATGTAAGTTCTTTGACTCTTCCACACCACTTTTAAAGGGAGCACAGAACAATTCCCTACAACCCAACATGTTGCCGTAAGTCAACGGGCAAGAGGTCCACAGGAAGGAATGTCTTTGTAATTTCTCCATCCTATTAAATGCTCACTCCCAAAGCTCATCACAGCGCTTAAATCCTAAATCACCACAGCAGTTACTGTATTAAATTAGTTTACTATAACACACTGCACCTGAAGAAACATTTGATCTTTTAACACATATAACTTCATCATAACACTGAAGCAGTCCTTTGTTAAAAAGCAGTAACAGACATCTGCAGGCAAATTATTTTACAAGCTACCAGGACTTAAAGCTGTGCAGTATTATCTATGCTGTAGGTTTTCTTTTCTTGAAGCAAGGTGAAAACAATAAAAGCACTTTTCAGCTCCACCAGGTGTACAGGACAGACGTTCAACTCAGTGTTAAAAATAAGCTCAGAGATTGTGTGTGCTTCATTATTCCTTCTCAAGTCAAAATTCATCTACTCTCAGCACAGGAAAGTCATGGACTTGTTGGAGTGAGTCCAGAGGGCCACGGAGTTGGTCAGAAGGCTAAAACATCTCTGCTGTGAAGACAGGCTGAGAGAGCTGGGGCTGTTCAGGCTGGAGAAGAGAAAGGTCCAAGAAGACCCTGCTGTGGCCTTGCAATGCTTAAAGGGGGCCTATCAGAAAGACGGGCCAAACTTGTGATCCAGACCTGTTGTAACAGGACATGATGGTTTTGAGATGAAGGAGAGTCTATTTACATAAGATTTAAGGGAAAAAAGTTTTACTATGAGGGTGTGGTAGATGCCCTGTCCCTGGAAGCATTCAAGTGCAGGCTGGACAGGGCTTTGAGCAACCTGATCTAGTTGAAGATGCCCCTGCTTACTGCACAGGGGGTTGGACTAGATGACATTTAAAGGTCCTTCCCAATCCAAACTATTCTACAGTCCCCCTTCACTGACGTCTGCTTTTGTAGGAGCAATACACTATCTGCAGGTACTTTCAGGGAACCTGGTGCACGAGAGCACGTTCAAGTAAGCAACTGCCATGAAGAAGACCCATAGCTGCTAATAAGGCACCACTGTAATTAGTGAGCAGGTGCCACAGAGCTAAGTGGCTCAAAATAGGAGCCTGCAAGAGTTGCATTGCTCGAGTGCAAGTGAGCACATGAGCACACACCAGGCAGCTGATGACACAGCAGATTTTATTAAGACTGTCTTCTCGGCACTTCATTAAGGACACCCTGACTGCCACCACTTCACACCCACAACTCACCCACGTAGCAGGTCAGGGACGTGAACGACCACCCTGCTGCTAAACCCTTAGTGCCACTCCATGGGGCTCATTCATTTCCCAGTAACATCAGTGACAAAAGGCGCCTGATTTTCTACACGCACCAGAGCTTTGGGCCCCTCAGCAAAATCTTTGTGATGTTATGCTCCTCCCAGCTTTGCACCACGCCCTACCACCACAGCACTCCAGTGCAACCATGCAGCACCCCGAGTAAGGACCCTCGCCACAAGTGTTGGAGCTGCCCCTGCTTCAGTGCCTTTGTCAACGATGATGTAGCAGGGCTCTGCTCTGTAATACAACTCTTAAAGGCCACCTTGTGATGCTGATGCGACTCTCTGCCACCCTATTCCTACAACACTAAATTCAGAACATCAAAAATAAACAAAAAGTTGCACCCCTCAGCTCTGAGGCAAACACGGGTTCTGAGTCTGGTAAAATAATGTTTTAAAACAAATTTTCCAGTTTAAACAGCAATTACTTGAGCAGATGGTATGACTAATGTGTATACAAAATTTAATTCTGTGATTTAATTTGTCCATTAAAATGACTTACTAGGACAGTATAGAAAGCATATGTCACACTGAATTGCTTTTCTATTCATGTTCATTTTACTGAAACAGTATTATTTTACGACACCTATTTAATCTTCAGCATAGAAGGCAAGTTTGATTTTTGTCTCCACACTGCACTTACACTACTTCTTTTTCAAATTAAACCATCTCCTTGTATCAGAGGAGAGACAGGTGAAGCATCTTGACATTCTGAGCAGACACTATCACATTACAGGCGTCAATTTTCATTAGGTAGGGATGCACAGACTTTACAAAAAGGAGATGGATTTTAGGGGCCTGAGGGAGAAGTCTGGTGCCCGCGTGCCTTGCAGGGAGCCAGAGATGACAGCAGCTGAGCACACTGTAGCACCCTGTCATCATGGACCACAGGAGAGATTGTTACAACACTGCTGAGCATCTTTGTGAGCGCACACCTTTCAACATGTGGGCACTAGAAGGACTTTGGGGCACAGCTCCCCTTGTTCCCACTGTTCTCCCCCTCCCCAGAGGATGGCGTGGGGCAGCCGTGGAGAGCTGGAGCCAGGCACCAGTGGCAGGGGATGGTGCTGGCAGAGCTGTGCCCCAGCCACCCCTTTGCCCTGGGCAGTGCCAGACCTGCACAACTCCTGTCCATACCCTGCTGCCAATGCACTCTGTGTCGCCTGCAGACAGCTCCTGCCCTTGGAAAGGGACAAATGGTGCCCAGAGGGGAAGGAAGGGCCTGAGCTCCAGCAGTGGAGGGCTGGCACAGCTCTCAGGGGAGGCCACTGTGCAGGCACGGCTGGGCCCGCCAGGCTGACAGGGAGGGGCACCCAACTCCCACCACGATACCGTGGTCACACCCAAATCCCCGGGGACGGGGAGGGATGGCACACAAAGTGTCTCTCAAGGCTACCCAAGTGGGAGCACGTCGTCGCCGGCTCCGTTGTTCCCCCTCAGCTGCGGCGCAGGGCACGGACAGGAACTGACCTGCACAATAGCTCGAGTGAGGCAGGCAGATACCACAGCCAGCAGATTATGACCACATCCATTACAAGTGGGTAAACAATGGCCACATGAGTCAAGCCCATCTGACAGGATGAATCAGACACTGAATGGCAGCGAGAAATTGGAAGTGCCTGGCGTAGAAACTGCGCTGGAGTCCATCACACTGAGGCAGCTGTGTCTGCATTGAGTAAATGATCTGCAAACAATTGCTTCAATTTCTGAACTGCTAAAAAAAAGTTTGCCTTAGGATTTCCTGTTATTGACACTAGCTGGCAAAGCCCAAGATCAATTTTTCAGGGTTGATTTTGTTCCAAGTATCGATGGCTACTTGAACATCAATTATGCTAATGGAAAGCCATACATTTACCCATCTCTCCCTTCTGCAGCTGCCAACCCAATTCCCCCACCCTGCAAAAGACAAATCCCTAAATAAGCAGGGAGTACAGACACAGCTGGAGGCTAGAATGTGCACTCAAGACTGTTTCAGGGGTTTTATTTATATTGTCAATATCTTATTATTAGTTGCTGAAAATAGAGTGATTCTAAGCTGCTCCTCAAAGTTTCATCTCACATCAAACCAACAGGACAAAAACTCTATGAGAATCTTCCTATAATACATATTTTTTGCCTAGCTCATTACTTCCTTGTAGTGTTCTGCTAAGCCCTGCCATTGAGAATACAGAGGATGTCAAAACTTTTTGTCCCTCTGCGAGCACGTGCTCAAAAGCAACGAGGACACCTTGAGAAAAGCCCACACTTAGCTGGGACCTCAGTCCTCGCACCAGCTCTGGATTTGGTGTGAAGGTGCACCATTGCTGCTTCTCCTCCAGACACTCAGAATTCCCCTTCAGGCACCTAAACCTTTTCTCTCTTGGGATGAGAGACAGGCTCACTTCCAGTATTTTATTAAGACACTTCTTGGACTTCTCATAACACCTAAGCAAGTTTCAGTCATTTTGGGGCTCACTACAGGTGTTTCCTCATGTGTCAATAATCCTCAACAACAGCATCTAGAAAAACTGAGGTGCAATATGTTTGGGGAACTGGATAAAAGTGTAATACCACTCCAACCTTCTTTAAAGACTCTTATCCCACAAAGAGGCACACAGAGCCAAAAGCAAAGTAAGAGCAGAAGAAAAGAAGTAAAATTTACTACAAAATCTTCTGGTAGACGCTGGATTGTCAGAAGCTATTTGTCCACAATGGCCCAAGACCACAATTCTATCTGCAAAGCTTTGCAAAGAGCACTGTGCTAGGAAAGATTCCATGACAAATCCCAACAGAGATGATGGAGCCTTGGAGTGGCAAACCCCATGTGATGTTGTAAGCTTGTGTGCTTTTTACTGGCACACAACATTGTTTCTGATGTTGGACTCTGGGGTGTACTTCCAGCCCTTAACTGGGACAGCTATAATGACAGGAATTTCATGTGGAACAGCTTTCCTTGCTGTCCTGGAATGCCAGCAATCCATTAGCTATCTTTCAAACCATAATTTTCATTTAGTTCATGGTTTATTGTTTAAAATTTCCAAAAATAATTATAATATTTGTTTGTTGTGTTTTCAAGGAGCCCATCTACTAGATGAAAAGCTCTGCAATCACTATTATGTGCAAGACTATTCAATTTACTTGAAAAGCAGCTTTAAAATTAGCAATTGTAATTTCAGAAGTTCTAGAACACAATTTAAGGTCTAAAACAAGACTAGAAATGAAGTGCATCCAAAACACCACTAATTAGGACTAATTAGAATACCACCAAATTATATGCCATAGTTTTGACCCAACACCGTACTTCCTTTGCAAAATGTCATTTACATGGCAGAATCTATACTGATCCAACAAAGATGGGCTTGGAAACAGCTCAGATACACTGGTAAAAATGCAAAGTCTTATTGTCTCATTAATCATCAGTGACCATTCAGCCTGCACTGAACACGTGTTTTTCCCAGAGTTCGTTGAGTATGTGCTTTCAAAAGGACAAAACTAAAAAGTATCAGCAACCTCCCTGCTCTTCTCAACAGCAGAAATCACAGAGCAGTTGAGTCACAGGGATGGCTTCATTTGCACAGGCACACATATTGCCTTAACCCAGTCTGAAGACAGCTTAAATCATGCACCTGCTGTAGGTCACAACTAGGATTCACTAAAACACAGCCGTTTATCACAGTGCACGTGGTAAGGGGTAACCTGTTTAGCTGCAGCTTGCAGCTGTATGCCTACTTTATGGGTTAATTCAACACGTCATATCTTCCAAAGGAGTTGCACTGATGTAAAGCAGTCAGGTTTTATCTCACTTCGAGTGTCTGCATCTTGTCACTGCATGAATCAGAACTCCCCCAAACTGGTAAATATGAAAACAAGACCTCCTGTGCCTTCTCACAAAGAATGAAGCTCCACTGAATTTCAAGCACATTGTTATTCTAAGACGTTTTGCTGAATCCAGCACTGTAAGACCACAGTGTTACAGACTGCTAGGAGTCATAATTATAACATTATCGAGCTGCAAAACACAATTATGTGGTATTCAGCACTGAACTAATTCATTTATATGGTACAAGTCAAATATAATTTAGAGAGAGACTCTGATGAGAGCTTGATTGGAAGTGACCTGCCTGCTGGAGGGTGGAAGAGTGGCTGTGTTGCCTGGATGCTTTGAAGATGATGACAGAGGAGGGCTAGGGTAGGTCACTCCTGTGAAATCCCGGGAATGAGCCCAACCTGCAGCGCTCAGATCCATACTAACAGAGAAAACATGAACACCCCATCAGACCCATGCTTTCCTCTTGCCTCCTGGTCAGCCTGTGAAATTATGCCACAGGTCTTTTCGTCTGGAAGCTCCTACAGGGCAGTATGTCTCTCCCTCAGGGTTAGAGGGAGACACAGAGAGCAAGAACCACGGAAAACGTAGTTCTTCTTTTCTGTCCTTCAGAGACACCACCACTGGGGCAAGAGCAAAGAGCAGCCGAGGCCCTCCACATTTCAGAAATTTCTGATGTGTATGAAAATCCTGTTCAATAAGGTAAAAAGAGTTTGCCATTTCAAGTTCTCAGAAAGTGAACATTTAAGGCATCATGAAACAGTGGACCTAAGACATTTTTCCTAGAAGTTAGTAAGAGAATAAGCATCCCATAGCCTTAGGCAAAACCTTGTTGGCTAAGAACCTAACTTCATAAAAAAAATACACATTTGAACTTGAGAGTAGCTGCAATAATTAGAGCCATACTAAAAAGAAAATGCTTCTAATATTTTTTTTTTAAATGACAACTTTAGCCCTTCTATTTCTTTCCCATTTCTTGCTGCTTCTCTTCTTTCAGCACATGGGGATTTTGCTGTTTTCCAGATCACATAATAAAAACGCCCCAAGCGAGTCTCCTTCTGTCAGCTGGTACATGGAATAATGTTTCAGTTAGATCTGCTTTGCAGACATTTTGTCTTAATCATTAAAACCTCCAAAGATGTTTAACTTATATAGAGAGCAATTGTCTTTTTGCAGGTGGATCACAGGTTTTCTGTATGGAACAGTCTCTAAAGCTTGGGTGATCCAATTCAGGAGAATACTTATTACCACGTAAAGGGTAAATTTAGTTTAGTACGTGGCTGTGCAATTACTGAGACCTCTGAGCAAAGGTTCAAGAGAATTTCCACGTCACTTCAATCAAGGAAGAAACAGAATCATCCTCTCCCATTTTTACAGCCTGCTATGAAACTCAAGCTCTGAAATTTTGTCTAATTTTCCAAGAAGGCTGCTGTGACACTCTTTACCTTCAGTGACGGAACACTGTAATTACTACAGACCCTTAGCTACCTGACAGCTACACAAATTCGTTGTTAACTAAAATTAAACCTCAATATATCACTACAGCTGTGTGCATGTTTATGTTTTTTTTAGTATTTAACAGCCAGTCGTCTGATTAATGACTGCATTTCCCTCTCAGTTCAAAGCAGGGGGTATTGAAGGAAGTTTGTGGGATAAAGTAAGTTAAAACCCAATGGCTTGTGTTATCTCTGAGAGTTAGTTAACTGAAATTAAAGACCCTGCTCCTCCCTTTCACAATGGCCTTTTTGGCCATTTCTGTGGTCTCTTCCCCTTCCTCTCATCCCCTCCTCATTCAAATTGGTTAAATTAGTAATATTGTTTCAGAAAAATTCATGATTCACAGCCTCAAAAGCTCTGGATTAAAATACAGGAACATCCCACTTTCACATTCTGGCCCTGTTCTGCATAAATTCTGCATGAAACACAGTTTTTTGTACACTGAGCCCGATGTTTTCAACATTGGGATCTCTCAGGTCTAGTATGCACAAAGTTCCTCTCCAAGTAAGGCATGGCAACAACCTAATATCAAGGTAGACAAGAAAATATTAATAAAGACTTGGGGAAAAACCTGAATTGAAACTGAACTATACCATAATTAAGAACATATATTGTATGCCATCCTCCTGATTCACAGAAGACACTGCGACAAATTCCCCAAGTTTAAATTTTACTCTGTATTTAATTCCAAATTAACATATCATTAAGTGCTTCAAAATAGGCTGAAGAGTCTAAATTAAAACAAATAAACAGCTCCACCAATCATCATTGATATTTCTGTCAGATGAATCAGCAATCATTATTCCTCCTCAGGCTTGTGTGAAGTACAAAATTTCCATCTTAAGTAGCTTGTAAGGCTCTTAAGTGAAAACTGCTCTGCAAAACATTTATATGAAACATTGCTACAGAGTTTTACTGTCTTATTTTCTGAAAATAATGATTTACTTTATTTATAAATTACTTATTGGTTCTTATTTACTGATAAAAATAATCAGCTTTACATGCCAACCTTACAATACACAGTACAATTTAAAAGGGCAGTAGAACTTAAAAATACCACTTTCCAACACCTGAAAAAAGTCAGTTACCCTTCATTTTCTGTAAACACTTCTGAAGGTCAGAGAGTATGAGTCCCACGACAATTTTTGATGTGTACTGATCTGAGAGGCAGCATAGGAATCACTAAATAATCCATAAAAATACAAAAATGTGAACATTAACTTGTTGCAGCTGATACCCTTGGTTAAAAGAGAACATTTTTAACTGAAATCCGAATTTACCAAAACTGAATAGTGCAGTAGCTGCTCCAGATGATGTGTATTTTGCCTGTTTATTAACTGCAGTTTTAGCACTTGATAGGCTAAATGTATCCTGAGTTGTCAGAGTATTCTTAAGAGATGCATTTATTACATGTACCAAATATACCCATGAAGTGGGACGTGGCTTGTTCTCATGGCTTTCATGCTGTTTCTCATGTGCATGATCTAAAAGAAGGAAGCAGAACAGAGCAAGAACTGGAACCCTGCCCAGGCATCACTACTCAGGAAAATGCATTTTTCAATGAAATTGGGTATTTGAGAATCACAGGCAGGAGAAAACGGCACTGATGGAAGATCATTTCTAATCCCGTGTGCATGGGAACTGGCAGGACATTACTGCCACATCTCCATCAACCCAGCCATTCTGTAAAACCACACATCCTCAGTAATCCTTTCCCCCTTTCATCCCAGTAGAAAGAACGTGCTTAGCAAGAACACCACAGACACTCTCGACCATAACAAGCACCTGCGAATTTTCACTCTGCACTTCTGGAAAGAAAGCTTTGCTTGAATAAAGCAAAACTTAGAACACCATTGGCATTAGAGGCATATTTAGCCATCCCCCTCAGGACACCTGCCTGGAGTGAGGCAGTTCAGACTTTAGAGTTCCTCTGGATAACAGTTCCAGAGGCTAGCTCTGTCATATATAACATATATAATATATAAGAGCTAGTGCCAACAGTCTGTACCTGGTGCCCACGTGCAATTTGCTGAATAAGAATTCAGATGATTACTTTGTTTCTTTTACAACAGAACACTTCCCACTCGGAATCTGATCTCAGAATGAATTGCACACAGTGACACGACTGTGCTTCCAAAAAACACTGGGAAAAGGAGATCCATCATTCAACAGCACAAATGAAGCAGAAGATGCTGCTTCAGTACTCGTGGACACTGACATTGGTAACTTGATTTAAGGTGATGTATTTATGAATAAAATTACACATATATGCAGTGTATCAATAAAATCTCCAAAAACTCAGAATAATGACACTTCTGTAAGCGGGCAACATTTTACCAAGACAGAGGCTGCCCTCTGAATGGAGCTATGCATTCAGAAAGTCACCTGCTCTCAGATCATATTTGAAAGCTGGACAACTGCAAGATGTTTTGAGACTTTTGTTATCTACCCAAAAAATAAAAAGACATCTTAAATTTGACATACGATGAACTAACATTTTAGTTCCTTGAAGCGTAACACTAGGAGCAACTATCAGGAAATACTCATGAGGAAGGCTGAGAAGCCATTCTGCTTCATAAACGAGTAAAAGCAGACTTTAAAAACTTTTTGGTACCACCACGTGTTTTATCTGTATCATCTCAAAAACAAGTGCTCAGCTTTAGACTTTTCACTGAAGGCACAACAGAGCAGGAAATCAACTCAACCAGAAGTTTACGAGCAAATCTGCAGCTGTAAGGTAATCCTGACCTATGATGCCTTTTAAAATCAAATATATCCAGTATCCTGATTTAATATAATACACACACTCCTATAAATACAACATTTTCATACAACTGTAACCCTACTCCCAGCAGAAACAATGCTCTCCAAGACAGAATTTCCCAGCCTATTGTCTTCATGACACCAGGAAATGACTGGTGAAATGACTGGAGATTTAGAAGAAAATCCTGATCAAATCCGCATTTCCACGTGTATCCAATCAAACAAGAAAAAACCAGGAAAGAATACAACCAATAATGGGACAATTATTCAAAGTTTGGTCCATTTTTTCCATTGTGCACAAGGTGACCTGTAGACTTTTGCAGAAGGGTATCAAAAGGAGTTGTTGAGAGGGCACTGTCTCAGTCTCAGCCTGCAGCCACTGGGAGCCCAGAGTGGTCTCATGGTCAGGAACTCCCCGTGGGATCTGCAGAGGGGATGGCAACCTGCTATTTAAATTGAAGTGTCTGTGAAAAAGCACTTCAGGCAGGAGTAATGGAAAGGACACAGAAAAATGCCTTCAAGAAGGATCCATGATTGCAGGACAGAGGGCTCTAGCCATCAGCTCCTGAAGAAAATCAAGGCAACAAGGTTTAAACCTCTCCTGCTGAAGGATGAATTATTTAGAACAAAAGGTTTAAACACTCACTGAAATAGCAGATGCTCAGAAAATTAAAAAAATACTTTGTTTATAAACTATAGGTCCACAATTATTATCAGTTTTCAGTTGTAACTCTTGGGTCATGAGACCAGATTTCTTAGAGGCGCAAGTGAAACAGAACAGCGTTACTGAAACCAGAGGAAAATATTCTCTTAATAAACTTAGTGACTTTTATTAACTTTTCATCCTGATTAAATTTCTGAACCGGAAAACAAGACGTCCTGTATCTTTCCCTGGTGAAAAAGCCACCCCAAACCAAAGCCACGTGAAACCATTTATCCCCTTCCCAGTATCTGTGAGCCCTGTAGGAAGCTGGCTCTCTTACCGACTGAAGTCATGTGCACAGTATTCCTGAGATGGAAAGAGGGCTTCTGCACACAAAACTCAGGATTCCTATCTTTTCTGGAGAACATTAGTGCCCATGACAGAAAACAATAGACCGTTTAACTACAAAAGATGGGCAGGATATCGTCCATTGCTAATGAAAGCATTTCAGAACATCAGCGTCAGTGAAGTGCACTTATATCTATTTTAATCATCTACAATTCTCTGCCTAATTTTCTATGGCAGTTAAATAATCTGGACAGAAAATAAGAGATGATTAGAAGAGGATTTTCATGTTTGATCTACTTCCAGGAATTTTTTTCCTACGCTGAAGCAAAGGACTTATTTTACTAGCAGAGCTGAGTCTCTTAAACATAAACAAAACCCACTCTTTCACTGTGAGGGTGACCAAGTACTGAAAATTGGTTCTGGGAGGCCCTGCTCAAGCAAAAGGAATGGACCAGATGTTCTCCAGAGGTTCCTTCCACCCTCAGCCATTCTGTGCTTCTGTGTCATTGGCTGATTCCTACCTAAACGTCATACATCACCTTGCTCCAACAAATGGCACCTTATTATTTATGGTATTTAAAGAACTCTTAGAATATTTTATGGAGATAATGAAGTAGCAAAACTGATGGCTTAGTAAAGGCCATAGACTTGTGATGATTAAAGAAAAAAACAACACCTGAAGAAAAAAAGCTCAAGTGTGTGTGTATATATATATGTGTATGAACTAGTCAAATGCTTTAAAAAACAATGTCCTTGGGTGGAAAAGGTCTTAATTGCTCATCAGGCACTCCACCTGGGCCATATGTCAGTATTTAAGCATACAAAATCTATCTCAATGCTCCTGTTGAAAGCTTAACACAGAATGCATTTACTTTTGTGGAAGAACTTTGCTATTTTTAACCACTGACCCAGCAATATATTCTTTGCTACAGTCCTAACGAATAATCTTTTCAACTGAATAGGCCTTCAACTATAAGCCTTCAAGGGAGAGTATTAAAGACAAACAACCACTTCACAGAAAATTCAAATTTCTCTTTGAAACATTGAGGTTACTGGATACACATAAATATGTCAAATCAATTATGGGGAGAAAGCACGGGCACAGTCAGTGCTGGAAGTGACTTCAGGGTACCTGTGCAAATACACATTCTCTAAAGGCTGCTTCTGACTGCTTGTTCCAGTTGCATTATCCTTATGGGCACAAAGGGCAGGAGAGCAGGAACAGCAACCTTGTATGACACAGTCCAGACACACCAAACAGGCCCTTGAAAAGCAGAAGGCAGGTTTTACAGAACCTTTGGCAAGGCCTACATATAACTGTACTTACTTCCAGAAACTGTGTTTAAAGTTAACTGAGAAATTTCTGTGTGGTGTAGATTTACCCAATAAATCTCAATGGAAGACTTGCTGCCATGGAAAAAATGTGCTGGTTTTAAAGAGATGAGGGTGGAAATTCAATACTTATGGTTTAGCAAAGATGACATTTCCTTGCCTCCGAAAGTGAACACTCCCCTACTCAGTACTAGCCAAGTGCCTGGGGCAATTTAGAAATGACAATTCCAGTGACCTCCAGAATGGCAGACAGTATAAAACTCGACAGGAATTGTTCAGCCCTCCTCAGCTATGGGTTTTTGCAAAGACTGCAGATGCTCACTGGATTCACGTTGTCTGGGTTGTCAACTGGTGCAAAACCCAACTGCCCTGAGGATAAGCACCACTGGTGACCATTCCTCATCTTCCTCTGTGCCAGTTCACTGAACTAGGTCTGTCCCAGTGCAGGTAAATCCTGGAGTGCTAATTCGGTCACCCATGCTTCAACAGCACTGTTTGATTTTACCAGAAAAAAAAAGAAAGGCATTATAACCACTCTGATGCAGGACATTATTGCATTAATAAGATGCTACCAGCAATTTTGCCTCTAGTTTAAGAGGAAGACTAGAACTGGTTCCCATGAAGCAGCCTAAAACTGCCACCTCCACAAACAAAAAGCAGTTTCAAGAATTTTCTAGTCTAATGCACTCAAATTGAGTAACAAGGTAATTAATTACTGTTTTTACTTGATATGAACTACACCATTCTGCATGATCCCACTCCAATACCCTTGGAAACCTTTTAACAAGCTATTTACACAGTCAGTGTATGTCAACTCCTTTTTGTTACTCTGATACCTTGATAAGGCAACCCAACTTCAAATAAAGGTTCAGAAATCCTAAGTACTGCTCAAACATCTTAAGTGTCTTTGAAGGTAGAATTCCCATCAGCTAAATTTTAAGACAGAACGTACAAGGATGAGTTACTGACACTCAGAATTTCAGTCTGAAAGAGATTACTAATTACAAATTCAAAACATAGTATTTTAAGGGAGAGGATGAAGAAAACAGTCACAAAAGGAATGGCACCAAACAAAACAAGACACAGAATTTGCTTTTGCAAAGCCCCCAGGGGCATGTTTTGGTTTTGCAGAATCAGTGCCCAAACCACACTGGCTGTTGTTTTGAACTGTCAGCCTGTGGCAAGAAACCAATACCATTAAAGTTCTTAAGGAAGACACCACAGAATGGTTGGGAATAGCAATCCTAATTCAACTCATGGCAAGAAATGCAGCAGGGCTGTGGATTGACTACAGGTCAAAAGTAGAAGCTGGAAACAAGAAATCAAAAATTAGTCTAATAAATGCTGAAGGACCAGAAGCAGCTGAGGTAGCACCAGCTTTGCTCTCGACTCAGAGAGATATCGGGGCCTGGTGATTGACGAGGAAGTGCTAAACAAAAGCAAGTTCAGACATCAGCACCTTGTAGTGTTTCTAAAAACACTTACAGAAACCTTCACAGGAAGTTGTGAGGCAAATGTCAAGAGGGAAATGTCTCTTGTTTCAAATTTTGTCATGCTAAGCTGGAGCACACAAATGCTTGAAATAGCACCTGACCCCACAGCGGGTGGGTACCTATCTAAAAGCAGGCACTGCTCTGGGGTCAGCCGGGGTTTGCCCTCTCTTCTAGGCGTGTAAGGTGCGTGTGGCATCCAGAACATGCTGCAGAAGAACAGGACAGGCAGAGTGGAACAGAATAATAAAATAACAATAGTTTGATTTTATTTGTCAAGGGACAGGCGAAATAATATTCTCTAACTTATTGCTCGTAACTGAACGTTTCCGAGCTCAGGTGCAATACTGCTGTGGTATTACTGGGTGCTGAATATTTCCTCAATGGTGGGCTAGAAAAGATGGAGCTGAGGACATCAGTTTGGAAACGAGTAGCAAAGACAGAATTAAAGATTCAGCTCACCGCCTGCCCACGTGCTGATGCACAAAGCTCGGATGTACCTTCTGATTCAGAAGCTGTGCCTGCTGTGCCACTCTCTGCAATAAATTGCCTTTTACATACATGGATAAGCAGTCTAATCAAATAAGGATTTAAAGCAGGATGTGCTCAAAGGAACTGCTGATTTCTCTCAAAGCCTGCTATTGCTTTTTCTGGGTTTCCATACATATTAAATAGTATATGAGATTTATCAGAGGGAAAAGGTGAGTACAAATACCTAGGCAGGCAAATAATCTGCTCACCTACAGTGTGCAAATAAATGTATCTTCTCAGAATTTTTTGTGCTACTCACCTATTCATGGGACATACACCTGCTCATAAGAAACCCCATTCAAGGCCAGGAGCTACATCAACTGCTGAGAGTGACCTGGTTTTTAGCACATTTGCATCACTGCCCCTTGAGAAATCATTTGCAGCCAGAATGCCGAACGGTCTCTGACCCAAATGACTTGCTTACGCTTTCCAAGCTTTGTCAGAACAACCGTGGTCGCATGACCTCTTTGTGAAACTCTCGGACCGGCCTTTTCCTCTGCTCCAACACGCACAGGAGACAGGCAGCAGCGCCCTTCCTCACACAAGCGGGCTCGGCGGTGCAGTGCGGTGTGTGACCCCCTGACGGCGCGTTCGCACATTACGCACGGGTCAAACATTTAGCGAGAAAGCCCTCACTTAATTTAAGTGCTGGTTTGGACCCTCTGGAGGCTGTGGGTCTTCCCACTCCCATGGCACCCACTGTTAAAGCTGGTGGACATCAGCTGGTGAGGGACACCCGCAGGTAAGGACCACAACTCCTTTGAATTTTACCCTGAACTCCTGCCACCAGCTTTGCTGGACTGATGAAAACAACAAGAAAAGGCTGCTCTTAAAAGGCATAAAAACCTCTTTATAGCATAGAAGTTGGATGTTTTGCTTTGGATTCCACACATTAAAACAATGGCTGTAAACCTGACTTTTGAGGTAAGAACTTCAACTGTAGTCTGTATTTTAAGGAAACTTCAGATGTTCAACTGCTAGGCTGTGATTTATCTGATCAACTGTGCAAAATAGATCATGATATTTCTAGCAATGAGAGAAATCAAGTGAAAAACAGCACCATACTAAATGTCAGAGGAATTAAACCCACAGTAGAAATTCACAGCAAACTAGATCTCATTTATATTGCTGCTCATAGAGCTACTTGTTCAATTTAGGGAAAAGCTACCTTTGTCAGAGCTCTGTTGTCTAAAGTAAAGATTATCCATTCCTCAAGGTGAAAACTGTTCATGAAGAACTCCGCAGTGAGTGGAACTAGAAACTGAAACCATAATGAACAAAGAAAATGAACTAAAACTATTTCCAACCATGTCTCCTTACGTGTAATTTATTATTCAGACACTCTGTGTGTGAGATGTTCTTACCTAGGTTATTTTTCAACTTTTCTACTGACTCAGACTTTCTAAATCAATGGTTCCAACAGAAGGTATTTAATGAAACATTTGTCTTTTTAATGAGAGTTGTACTATTTCTTGGGAATGCTACAAAGTACAGTTTTATTCGAAGTTTACTTCTCCACAGATAGAGCAGCTGTAATAGATGTCCAGAGGTTTAGGAAGAGTTCAGAGACTAAGAAATTCAATAATTTTGACACAATTTGAAACAGGCTGATCAGTGCTCAAAGCTAAAAGGATATTGTCTCCTTGAACAGATGGGAATGACCTTCACAAACTTTTCATTAAAACAGACATGTAAAACCAAGTATACAGACCATGTTATCAACCAGAAGAATGTTGATTAGGCTTTCTTCTCATTATGGAGAAGAGTTTTATCTAGATCTGATATTTTATCCAGATCTGATAGTGCTTTAATTTGTGTTGCTTAGTAACTCCCAGTTAAGAGAACTCTGTTTAAATTGCTTTAAATTTTGCAATGCTTTGAACAGTTTTTAGCACAGTCTAAACCACCAAAAAAAAAAATCAAGGTAAGGAAAAACTACTCAAGAGACTGTGACAGACTTTTTCTTTGAGATTTCTTAGCTGCTCTCAACTTATTAGGAAATAATATCCTGCTAATTTTAGGTTCTTTTTTCTCCCTAAAAATTAGTATTATATTTGAGATTAGGAGTCAGATTTTTGCAAACCACTCAGCAGTTAATAGACTTTTAGTCTCATGCCACTTCAAAGATTCTGAAATCCTCATTCCATTTCAGTATGTAGAAAGCAGAAGAAAATTTAGAAGAATGTCCTCAGCAACAAGCACTAACATTACCAAGAATAGAAGAAATTCAAATTTGAAGCAAAGACCCCAAGGGAATGATAGCAGCACAAAAAGATAACAAACAGAGCATCTCAAAGACCCAACAGCACCAACATCTTTCTACAGAAATGATGTGCTTTCAAATGATCAGTAAGATGTTGTTCCTCCCCAAACGACTCCACACCCACAGACTGAGTCTGTTGATTATGCCTTATGATTGTGGAGCACAGAAACACATGGACAGTTACTAACCAGTCATCTTTTGGTTTGCCTCCCAATCCCTTCCACAATCTCCTGATGTCATTCCCAGCCCTCTCAAGCTACCTCACAAGTAGAAGCACATCTCCTTCCTCACCCATACTTTGGGCAAATGAATCCACCGCTACACCCGTGTCCATCCTCTCCCTGTGTCCTAAATGCATCCTAATCCCTACTGCAGTGGCATGCCTCCCTCCCTTGGGTTTTAAAGGAATCAGTAACTTATTTAGGCAGCTGAAGCTGCTTATTAGTGAAACTAATACATTAACTGCCATTTGGCAGAGTATTTCAACTTGGGAAAAGAAGCTGCTCCAGAGACAATGACTGTCCCAGCTCTGGCCACGACATTTAATCCAGTGTTGTTTTTCTTGAAGACACACGTGAGCAATGTGATATCCAAAACTGTGGCTGAGTGCAGCTGCCTTGCTGCAATAGTGCTGTGCTGGAGATCTCTGTGCTGCAGCAATGCCACAGCCAAGGGCAGCAACCTGGATGGAAGCAAAGGCCATTGCCCCTCACAGCTATCTGCTGTTACAGCTCTCAGGGAAGAGGCAAACATGGGACTGCTGCTACCTGATTCATCCACAGTCCAGCTTCTGTGCTGGAAAAACTAGTTTTTTAGCTGTGGGATTTCCAAACTGTCTACATTGTGTAAATATTCACCATGTAAATTAAATATCCAAACCCCGGAAGGATTTGCTAAATCTCATTGTCAATTACTGCGTCCCTACAGCATGGAAGGCTCCAAATGTCAATTAGCATATTTCAGGGAAGACATTTACAACAGTATGTTGATGCCACTGCATGGGTTATACAGGATTTGTCTTTCAAGGGTCCATTATAACTTAATTCAAAATTTAAGACCATTGGCAAGCTTACTGTCCTATTTTTCAGCTGGGACAGTATATCAAAAAGAAAAGTGAGATGGAGTATTTTAGCTTTTGGTGGTAATTTCTCATCACAGAAATAGATGACTTTTTCTAAGTTAACAGTTTGCATACCAACTTCATCCTGGATCTCCTCTGCCACAGCAGGCACATTGTAGAGGAAGGAGAGAGACTGGTTCATGCGTTCATATATCACACGTAGATGTGTCATAACCTACGGAAACAAGAATATTTTCAGGAGGGGAATACTATGGATAATTTGACATCATCACAAATTATATAGGTTATAGAAAGAAAGACAGTTTCCACTTGTGCAGGTGTAAGATTTCAGTATGCTGTAAGTACCAAAACTGTCAAATCCACTAAAAAACTCACCTCCCTCCTACAGCTGCTACAAAAATAGCATTCTAGATGCTCTTCCATAGCAGCTACCTGAAATCCCATGAGAATGGGGTCATTTAAATTGGGGGTTTACATTTGCTGTGGGGCAGAACATGCACACAAGCAGCTACTGTGGCAGAAATCCACAGCCTCGTTCATCTTTCAACAACATTTACACTTCCCCATATTCATAAGTTTTCACGTAACACATAAATCAAGTGAGACACAGTGACTGCTGCATCAAAATGTTTCAGCTGTTTGGTTTTATGTATTTATTTATTTTCTAATACAAATACTGCAAAAACAAACAGCTCTCTGAAGAAAGAAGGAGAAGAAAAAAAGAGGTTTGTAAAAACATTTGTCAGCGTTTTCAACTGAACACCAAAATATTTCCACCCAGAAGCATTACTGCATCCTCTCATGGGGTTACAGTTCGAGTGCCTCAGGTGCCTGCACATGGCTATGGGATGATTCTCGACACCCCATGGTTTGTGCTGCCCCAGAGTACTCTTCACAACTATCACCTTTCTTCAGCAGAAAGAGAAATTGAGGTGCATCTCAAAAGGCTTGTAAGACTGACAGGATAATCACGCCTAACAAGAAAAATGGGTTGCAGACAGCAATTTTAATGAAACAGCAGCATGATTTCTTCAAATCCGAATAAAGTATTTATGCTTTTGAACAAAATATCTTGTTCTCCGTTTTCCACTGAAAGAAAAATTCACAAACAGAACTTCAAAGCGACAGTTCCCCAACCTTCTGACCAATTCAAGAAGCAAAGATGCTATATCAATACTCATTCCTACAATGACATGCTAGGCAATACACTTCTTGTATTTAAATGTCAGTTTCCATTCTTCACCAGTGCTGCCACACACCCTGCACTTTGCAAATTTGCACTGATTTTTGTTATTAAATAATCCAGTGACTTCGAAAATAAAAACTCAGATGCTTAAGACAAGGCAAACGCAACGGTCACTGCAGAAGACTTGTAGAAGCATGCATTTCTAACTCCAGCAATTTCAAGACAGCATGATCTCAATGTACACATTTGACTGAAATAGACATTTGAAAAATCTAATCTGCCATCCAAGGGAGGTAACATGGCTTTGATTTGGCTTTTAGTGATGTCAGTCAATTCAAAAACTGTGGCTGGAACAGTGCCTGCCATCAAATCCTACAGAGGGAACAGCAGCAGATTCCACAGATTACAGCACACGGTTTTTACAGTTTATCAAATTGTGCCTCAAATTTTAATTGCTGTTTCGGAAGCGAACTACATCTTCAATCTCGGGTTTTGTTGTTTTTACGTTGCTTTCTCACCCTCCATGATTTACGCAGGCAACATAGAAGCTGTTCCAAAACACACGCGTCGAGGACTGCAGTAACACTCAGCAGTTAAAATGCCATGAACTGCAGTGTCTATTTTAAAAGAACACATTAAACTCGAGTGCATCGCAGTAATCACATTTACAGACATTACAAGGACCTTTGCAGCGACTACAGAAAGTTTGGCTGCAGTCAGATGGTTACACCACTCCTGCCACTTCAGCTGAGGGAAGCACAACCATATGCTGGGGCTAAATCTAATACTGACGTTTTCCCAGAGGTATTATCTACCGAAGCACTAACAAAGGCCCTTAGCATTAATGCTCTGAAAGGCTCCTCAGGAAATGCCCACGACTGACTCACTGTCTGCATAGACAGAAAACCTATTTACCAGTTCTTCTCAGAAGGAAAATCACACCCACCCTACTACATCACTTTGCCTTAATCGTCTGATGGAAAGCAGATTATTTTTGGTTGCATTTAAAGCTGTCCAGAGAAAGGAGTCAGGTATTTTTTAAAAAGTAGGTCGACAGAAATTTCACAATGGTTATGAACGAACACAACCCTCAGTGGGGGATTACCTGAGATCTGATCTGGGCAGCTTTCTTTGGGTCTACCATGCGGACGTGTTCGAAGTGTTTGAGGGTGTGCTGTCTGTCCTTCTGCTCGGCACGCACGTACTTCTTCAGCATGTTGAACACGTGACGAGGCTACAGGGAAGAAAAAGAAGAAGAAACCATCAGTTTAGAACAACCCATGTTTTCAGTCCTTGCATTGGAGATGCATTCCAAGCCAAAAGCCACTTGGTGCTGTCTTCTGCAGGCACATCTGGGTGCTGTAAGGAACATCCACTCACTGAACACCATCAGGATGCGCCATTAAGCAGCAGCTGTAGGCCTCCCCCATGTGTCTGGGGAGGGTGTCAGATTTTCTGTGCTTCTATGACTAATCCCCAGACTTGACTGTGAGACTGAAGGGAAATAAAAAAGTCTCAATGCTCCTGCCCCATCACTATTGCTACTTCACCAGAGGAGAAAACAAAGAGGAAAAGAACCACTGAGCTGAGGTACACAACATACACATCCAGAACACACAACTGACTGAAAAGTCCTAAGAAAAATGAGACATCTGACTGGGCTTCTGAAGTTTCTCAGCTTAGAAGCCAGATTTGGTAAAATTCTTAAGTCTATTGCAAGTGATTTTAATTAGTAAAACCTAATACATATGCACCTTCAGGCATATAATTATATACAATTAAAGATCAGATCAGCAGCTGAAGGGACCTTGAAAATGTACACAGACTGATGGCAGAGCAGTGAAGACTAAGACATGTATTCCTACCTGCTTTCCTATCCTGGGCAATAATACAGTGCCAAAATAGGAAGAGTTCTCCAGCATCCAGCTAAGACATCCATTTTTGACTCAGAGTTTATGATGGATGCTGGAAATGCACTCCCCTCCCCTCCATTCCCGCTCGTGGTGCTGTGCTGGTGCATCCTGCACCTGAGGCTGCTGAGCTGGGAGAAGGGATGGAAAGGTGACCTTACTGTGCAGCAGAGTAAAGAATGAGCAGAAGTGGTAAACAGCTTGTCTAGACAGTGACACAGGGAAGAAGGTGTGGAAGGGACAAAAATAAGTGTCACAGGCTTTGTGCACAGCTTCCCAAAGCAGGAAGCACCGTGGGTGAAGGTGAAGTTTTAAGAACACTTAGATTAATGCACAAATATAGAGCCTAAACAGAATTAACATTTACACAAGAGATGAATACTAAACTGTGGAGTCCAAAGATTTCAGAATCTCTTCAGTTTAAGAGAAGCAATCGATTTTAAAATGTCTGAGGAAAGTAAACCAAAGGTTATTTGGAGAAGATCTGTCAGACTGAAATAGATGGATGTGAAGCCATTTCCTGCCAGAGAATGAAACTTAGTGCCTCCATTACTGAGAATTCATTCATGAGGAAAGTAATACCAAGTCCCCAAAGCCAAGTACGCTCAGATGAAGTTGCAAGAAACTGTGGGCAAATGCCAGAAAGTGAGTAATCCTTACAACCTTGTGGTAATGGCCAAACAACTGAAAGCTTTATAGGAATGAAGGCTAGAAGACCAGAAAGTTTAACAACAAGATGAAAATTTTGAAGACAAAATTTAGCTACCTTTCAGGATAATTCAACTTTCCTTGCCCCTGAGACACATCAAGGTAAGAGGCTAGGGCAGACTAGTCAGAAAAGGATTAATTTCTATTTTTTTTCAAGAGATATTCCAAATTAAGTATCATGCCTAAAACCAGAAAGGAATAGCTTTTGTATTCCCACAGTGTGTCTGTATTCACTGCAATGTGTGACTGAGACCTTACAAGTAGACTTGTTAGAAGGACAACAATCTTGAAAATACCTGTCCAATAGCACTAACAGCAGCAGTAGTCACCTGGGTATATTGGCAGCCCACCTTCAGTGCCTTTTCTATCACTGAGAAATGTCCCAAACTTATCACTATAAAGGAGAAATGGAGATGTGTTCCTCCACATGACCAAGAAATGTCTGACCAAGAAATCTTCCTCTGATGGCAGCAGCAATCTGTAATTCATGTTTAGGACAATGACAGATTATTAAATGCGAGGTGCTTCCTTAGAGGGGCAGAGACTGCTTTATCTCAAGCAGGAAGAAAACCCCAACACTGGATCATGTCAGACCTCCAACATGCTCAACTATTTTGCAGCACTTCTGCCTCATGGCTTCAGAGCCGTGGCTGGAGGCAAAACTGCCAGAGCTGGTGCTGGACAATGACAACTCTTCACTGGGTTCTGCATACCCCAGAGTGGCACCTACCATCAACGAGGACCACGTTCTACAGCTGAATATAACCTAGATAGCAAAAACACATTAAAAACATTGGTAATTTTCTTTTTGATGCAGAGAACTGTAGAATTACTGCTTGCAGAGCTCTGACAAGTCTCTGCTTCAGCAAAAGTACCTCACTTCAAGTCCCACCTCTGCATTGTACTTTGTATCCATTTTCTTTTAAATGTCATTATTGAGTGAACTGGTTCTGCTTAAAAGTCCCACCCATGCAGACACCTTTTGCTGAGATACTTTTGTTGCCAGATGAAAAATTGCTTGCACCTGGTGGGTTAATACAATGCTTATTTTTCAAAAACCACTGGCCTATGGAACTGCACAATGCTTATTCTGTAGGAAGAACTGCAAAGCCACCAGCCCACTTATGACACTTCAGGGAAATGGTTATCATATATACGTTTCTTCTGGAAAAACCTATGAATATGTATGCAAAATATAGTATCTAACCAGGAGCTTCTTCTGTACTCAGCATGCACAATATTTTGGAGGAGATAACCCCTCATGCATCTGGCTGAATAAAGAATGCCTGCTTCTTACTGCTGCATTAGTGTTAAGGAGTTTTAATTTTTACTGATTTTTGGTAACACTTTCAGCAGCATTCACCCCCCAGTCCACTACACTGAGCAGCAACAGGAACTCCTCTGATGGTAGGCTAGAGAAGGGCCACAAGGAATGGTCAAGGTCAAGCACAGAGGCGAGGAAAGGCACCACAGGCTGAGGAGATGCAATCAGACCTCATGTCTGAAACCATTATATCCACTATTGTTTATTACTTCAACCCTAGACAGGGATCTTCAGACTAAATTATAAATGAAAGTGGTGCTATTATCAGCTAAGTTAAGTTCCCAAGGCCTCAGCTCTGACACTGTCTATGGCAGAAGAACAAATAGCTGACACATCCCTGGGCCACCTTGGCACCTCTTGCTCTTCATAAATAATGCACCAACCACCAAACCTCATTAAAAAATTCTGGGTCTAGCATGTGAAATTCTGCTGCCTGTTTTGCCAGGGAAAACTGTGCATGTTTATGTCTGTAGTCATCTTAGTAAAAACATCTCACAGAATGAATAACTAGGATCAGCCACCAGGGGCCACCTAACAGCAGAAATAATTCCACTGTTTTCAGTGACCTGTACCTGTTTTGTTGGCTTGTTTCCTTTTTTTTTGGTTTTGGTCTTGCTGTGAAAGACACCAGCATATCACTGACGATGTTGGTGACTGTCATTCAGGCAGTGACAAGAGTGGCCAGTGACTTCCTAAGCAACAGGACCCAGCACCAAATCCTGAATGCATTTTACTTCATTAACTGTGCTCTCTAGTTAGGGATAACTGGCTACTGAGTACTCCAAAACACTGGACTGGCTGGCAGGGAGCTTAAACCCACAGTCTCATGGCACACACTCACTGTTCAGGTAAATGCAGCAAAAAAGACTGTGGGTAATAAGTGTGAAGAGGGCAACACAGGGTGAAGCCTGTGAACCCACCGACTATTTTAAGCACATACTGTTAAATCCTCTGCTCCCATCAAACTCATTCCAAAGCTCCCCCTTCTCAGCAGATTCAAACATCTGTATTTAATCTAAAAGTGAGCACAGATCGATCACGGCCCTTTATACAAGCTATTGTGACAATCCAATGTACTCATGTTTTCAGGTATTTTAGTTGTTAGTTTCAAGTCCTGTTTATGCTGGAGAATGTTGTCAAAATACTATTTTATACAGCTTTCCTGAGTGTGCAGGGACCTGTATGCATTCAATACAATTGGTACAAAGTAGACAGGTTCACAGGCAACATATGTGGGCCACACAGAGCACCTAGGGTGACAATGCATCATCAAAAACTAATGTTCTACCTAGAACTGTAGAGAATATGCCTTGTCCCTTAGTTGGAAGACAATTCTTTCTGGGATCTTGTATATGAGATCTGAAACATCCAAAATCCCACTTCTAGTGAGTTATATATAAACACACACGCATAAATGTGAATATATAACCATGCAGATGTCCTCCCCTCCTACAATCTCTATATTGATTATTTCAGATTTTAAGGGAGTGTTGAAACAATGCAGCTTCAGTAAGCTTGGAAAATGGAAACATCAAATGTAGTTTGCATTGCTAAAATCTATCCCCATGGGAAAACAAAAAACCTCAACTCTCTCCTCATGGAAATCCAAAATAATTGCTACACAGAAACCACACAAAAATCATATGAAAGCACTTCTGTGTATTGAAAATGCAACTTCCTGGCTTTGTGCCATGGAACTTCCAAGGGAAATTCTGAGCTGGCTTGTAAATTTGATCAAAATTCACCCTAAAACAAAGAGGAAAGTTTCACAATGCTGTATTGTGCTATTTAATCTTGTCTTTAGAGAAAAATCAATCACCAGTCCTTTCCAATTACTGCTGTTGCAAAGTGCAACAATCGTTTCTTTTCATTCACTATTCCAAATACCTTGTGTACCATATTCAGTGTATATTTTACTTGCTACATTATTAACTTGTGCACCATGTCTCACCAAGCAGGAGTAACTCATTTTAGAAACACTCCAGAAAAGCTGGACAGGATGAACGCCCACTTTTACTCCTGGGCAAGACACAAATAAACCCCATCCAGATACCTGTCCTGTGGAGTTAAAGACGCCTTCTCGGAATTTCTGCTAATTTATAACAAAACATTACCTCACACATCACAAACACATGGCTATAATGGCGCCGAAAACTTACCCTCCCCTCTCAAGGACTCTTCCTGGGGCTGAACGAAATGAAAACACTATTTGATTCAATCTCGTTAGTTGTTTTTCAGTATTTCAACTTACTGAACTTGGACAAATTAAGACAAGTTTTGTTTCTGTTCATTTTTAAAACCCTTGATTCTAGATATAATGAACCTGCAGGGGTTTAAAATAAAACACTCTGAATTTATTCACATAAAAGCTTCAGAAGGTGCTGGAAAATGGAATTAAGTGACCACATTTTTTGAAATCTGACGTGGTTTAAAAACAGAGCTGAAATCCATGCTATTTTACACAAAACCTACAAAATTAAGTTTATGTGAGAAATTCCACAGCTGGAAGCTTATGGCTTTGGAGGAGCACAGTTAAAGGGTGGAGTATTAGAGCTGGACTGTTGTTTCCTGCTGCACAGGAGGATTTTTATCACCAGATCAGCAGCAACACCTTGGCCTGCCTCCAACTGCATATTTCCACAACAACCTCCTTGGACTCAGGAAAGGCTTTGAGTTTCCTGAACACTGAGGCACTGAGCATGGGCCCCTCTGCAGATTCCTCTTCCCTGTCCAAACAGCCAAATCTGACTAGTTTGAGCCCATGCTGTGCTCTCTCTGTGCACGGACACTGCTCCCAAGCACAAAAGGTACCAGAGTAAATTCTGAAGGGGGGAAAAAAAAAAACCCCAACCAAAAAAAAAACCAAGGAAAAAATTCAAATGGATTCATGTACATGGCTAGGGCTGATCTTAATGATTCAGCTCTGCTCAGCAAGAATTTATATTTCAGTAAAATAGTGCTGAATTAGAAGAGAGGCATTTTAAACTGATTTTAGTGATTATATGCTCACTTTAATCGACGCACAAAGCAAAGTGTTTAATTAATTACCTTTCAAAATTTTCCTGTATGCTTCCCTCCTCTGAAGCCCTTTATTTCATCAATTTTCTTTTCTGCTTATCTTTGTCCCCCACCACCAGCTTTCCACAGAATATGTCTCTCTTACCAAAGATTAAAAAGGGAGACATAAATCCACCAGAATTTGACATGCACGTGGAAGAGGGAATACGAGCAAATTACGGAATCAATCTGCTCACAGAGAAGGAGGGATTTGAATTCCCCCATTTAACTTGCAAAATGAAGGGGAAAATTTCCAACTGTTTTAAAAACTAGGGGCATATTGCTTCCAGCTGCCACTAATCCTCCTCTCCTGTAGTAAGCCCATCAAGCAGGATGAAACAATACAGTATTTTGACACTGGATACTGAACAGCTGCACCCCATTTACAAAGGCAACAAAGTACAGCAGCACAGATAAGCTGCATCAGGAGTCAAGGATGAGGATCAAATTTTAAGTTTCTGGACAACCTGCATGACATTGCTTCTGAGAACAGAATAGGAGAACAAATATTTGGTTTTGTTTAAATTTAATTCTTGTAGACCTTGAAGCTGTGTGGTTTCATCTCTGTGTGCTCCCTGTCTTTCTTGCTGCCCACAGCGGTACTTGGAGGTACTCCTGTGACACTGGCACTGGGCAATCATCCATGCAACACCTGGAAAAAAGGGCACTTACAGCTTTTGAACCTGTACAGAAGCTATTCACAAAGGATTCCCAGACTTTCGTAACCCTCCTAACTGTCTGCAGCACTTCAATAAAAAAGCCTAATTTGGTTTTCCAATTTGAATCCAAATTCTTCCTCACATCTTTAGAGAGACTCCATATTTAGAATACTCAGAATCTATTTTTGCAGTAAACATACTAATAGCAAACCATGTGACTTGAAGCAGGCTGTGAACAGGGGTTCTTAAAAATAATTTCTGAGAACTCCAGAAGTCCCCACTCCCACACCTTTTCTAAGATTACTTAAGTTATCAGGAAGGTTATGAATTACTCTCCCAAAGAGGACAAAACGGCATCAAATGCAGGAAACTGCCAGAGTGAAATACAGCTAGGTATCTGAGTTGAATTTTCCATTAACCCTATTTTTTCTTTGGCTAGGCAGCCAAGGTCTGGATTCACAGTGCATTAAGCTTTCTGGCTCTGTATCCTGCAAAGCAGTGAGCAGACTGGATTAATTCATTAGGTCGTTCAGCTACCATCACTCACTCCCCAGGTTTCACCCTCTTTGTCAACACAACCAGAGAAATCCTCCTTCTGAACGCAGGGTCAGTGTTTTCACGTGCTTTGGCACACACCTGACCAGCAGTTCAACACCTCAACTATCTGCAGCTACAGAGCACACAACCAAAAAGTGCTGAGGCAAGGACAGGACCAACAGCAAGACTGACCAAGGACTAGTTTAAAGGCATTATTTCTTGAAGTGTTCACTTCTGTTATTTGGTAGCACCTTCAGCTGATGTTACCTCCATGCTTGCTGCCTGTTTCTTTCAGAATGATAGAATATAGAATGCAATATAGAATGCACTTCAGTCTTTTAAACAGTACCTTCAAGACTTACTTTTACTGAAGTCATGTATCACCTTTCAGGCCTGGTGCTCTCCCCTCTGACACAGGGAATGTATCAGTAATTTAAATGTCCTGGGAACTGACTACAAGCAACACAAGCACAAAATGCAAGTTCTTCTGGTCTCAAAGTCACTGTTAGCATTTTTGGCCCTTAGAGTTCTGCAGCTGAAGTTCCCTTTGTATCCTCTGCATTCCACAAACATGAAATGGTGAGTTCCCTTGTGCTAGGAATGACATTTTGGCAGCTGTAGAGACCTTTCTACTGTTATGCATGGTCCCCATCATCCCCTTCCACAAACATAGATACCTGCAGAACCAAGCTGCCAGCCTGATCCACACACAGCTTGAAATCAAACCATTTTACTGGGGTACTTTTCACCCAGGATTACATTTGTACAAGGTTCAACTTCACAGCAGGAAAGCTTGGCTCCAAAGCCAAACGTGAAAGCCTACCTTTGGTGAACAACCCAAACCCACACTGCACGACAGCAAACACGACCTGAAGTCAGTCCATGCGCTCAGTTCTGAGCCACACACTCCAGTTCCCTAAAGGATGCTGCATCCCAGCTTGTAACTCACTAATCTCTCTGCTAATGATTCCAGGCCTTTCATGACCCTCACCGTGGACAGAGGTTATGATATGTACCTCACACTCAGGCCAAATAACATCCTCTACCAATTTAACACAGGCTAGCTGCATTTTCCACAAATTACCAGATTGTAAAATTCACGGTAACTCTTCACACAACCACCCTGAAGCCCCCCCATGACACCCTTACCTAAGTGAAAGATTTTCCTTTTACTTGGCATACATGGTAAAAACGAGAGTTTTGAACCACAGGGTGGAGAAAAAAGTCCAGTGATGATGATGATAAAGAATTAAGACGATGATCACTTTTCCATGGTCACCAAATATGCAGGTTTCTCCTCAGAAGGAAATTTACTGAAAATATGTAGTTTAATCATGTTGTTCATATCGGTATAATTCCCTGTGAGGTCAAATTCACTAAAAGACTCAGCAGTGTAATAATGTTTTTTCCTCCTAAGAAGTGTTCAAGAAGGCAGAGATATATAAAACAATTTACTGCTTTCCTCCAGTCTTTGTGCAAATTCTCTTCTCCTGATGGTCACTGACCAGTTACTGTGGTATGGAACACAAGTATCAGAGATATGGAGTCACTGAATTCCATCCAATCTGCATTCTGAAGGTACGTGTTTATACTCACCAACACCCATCATATCCAAAGCGGGTAACTTTGAACTGCTAGTGTGCTAACTTCATGCCATCCAACAACCCTCATGAGATCCCTCACCAAACACCCCAACAGTTCAACAAACAAAACAGGAATTCACAGCCATCCTTGTCTTTAAGCTCCACGCTGACATGGTGAAGTATCCTACTGCGCATCACTTGAAGGGACGCTTCATCCTCCTCCTGCAGGACCTGTGAACAGCTACAATTTCTGACAGCCACATTACTTCCACGTGATTTAAGAATCTTTATGTATCTATCCATCTACATGTACGCACTGGGGGAGCTCGTGCCTGCCTTTATGCGAACTGGCTGACTGCCACCATAGCTCTTGCACAGTGAGCACACTCCCTGCGCCACAGCTGGGCTGCACCTGGGCACACCTTCCTCCCCCAGGACAACTACAGTGATTTTGGCAGAGCTGACAGAGCTCGTGGTCCCACACTCACCCTGGGTGGGACAGTCTGCAGGGCTGTGATGTAGTTCTCCAGAGCAATGCGGCGACGGTCGTTCAGCATGGCTTCCACCCGTGCCATGTGAGTCTCCACCAGCTGCTGTCTTTCATTTGCTGCTTCTTGTTCCAGTGACTCCACTTTCTCCTGGAAGTGCTGAAAGAAACATCCATCACAACAGGAACAGCGAAGACATCAGCACAGACCAGCATACGTGAACACCTCTGTTGGCAAACCACCAGAATCTGTCCCCTTGTCCATCTAGCTCAGCTCCCAGAAACTCTGCACTGGACACACCTTTTATTGATTTCAGTGGGAACTGCAGTGCCCTGTATTCAGCAACACCTGGCCATAGTTTATCAATCTAATTCAAATATTCCTGACGTATTCAGCACAATCACCAGTGAATCCTTTTGGCAAGCATGCACCCCTGCCATTGCGAGTCGTCAATGTGACTTGATGAACAAAGAGACATGAGGAGAAAACAACGTCCAGCCTGAACAGAGACACCACAATTTCTTGTAAACTGACCAGTAGGAAGAAAAATTGAGCCCAAACTTATTCCAACAGAGGAAAAGATTGACTGATTAAAATGCACGAAGAGTAAAGCTGTGGGATCTAATGTGCAAACCAATCTGGTTCTGAATGTTTCCTTTTTAAAGCTGTGCATTGAAATCATTCCAGCAGCACTGAATTATACCTTACAGTGGGATTCCAGGAGTGTCTGGCTTGTCAGAATTTTTGAATTATAGTTTAATTTTGGATAAAGTAATTTTTGGCTGAGGGTTTCTTTCAGATAAAACTGATGGCAATTCCTTCCCTAAATCACATTTTCCATCTCTGCTTCGAGCTTAGGTCCCGCAGCTTGTATTAGTTTATCATGGCCTAAATTTTGATAGGAGCCCATGGAAACCGAGTTATCAGTCCTCACTGAAGGCAAATCTAAACTACAGTGAAATTCTACCCCTCTGTGCAGCCCTGAGTAATGTCCTGCACTCCTGTTCCAGGGACTGGCTGCGAAGTACAGAGACACCCAGCAGCCACTAACTGCTGAAAAACGAAAACAGCAACAAGAGCAGAGTATAACATCAAACCTCCATGAAGTAGGTTATAGAATTACATCACACCCAGAAGCCCTTGCATCTTAACTGGGGCCCCAGCTGGTAAGGCTGTGGTTGCATTTTCCTTTACCTGGATAACAGCTTTCTTGTCGGCCTTTGGCAAGTTCTTCGCTTGGCGTTCAGCCTCTTCCCATTCTCTCATGACCTAATGAACAAAACAAGGAGTGTGACTTTCCTCTCTTGTCCCAGGGCTTAGCAGCAGCCAAGCACTGCAGATTCAACAGTCATATTTCAACATTCCTCTCCTCCTTTTATCTCCATTTAAAAAAAGCAGTTATAACATTTAGCAAAGGTAGGATCCTGTTATTAAATTAAACAAAGAGGGAACTTGTGTGTCTGAACACTGTGCCAAGCTCTCCCAGCTCTGCTGTGAATGAACACAGCCATTAACCAGCTCTCAAGAGAGGGAAGTGCAGGTCTCCATGGGTAAACACACTGATCCTTTTTCATCTCAGACACAAAGAAAACCACTTCTCTCTATCATACATCCTTGGACAAAACGAGTGAATGTCAACTTCTTCCAATCGTCACCTTTTTTTTGGCACCACAAAACTTATTTATTTATTCAGGCTGCACTGGTGGCCTGAGTAGGGCAGATCAAAAATTACACATAATTTGTGCTAGTCCACCTATTTGTCCAGAAATACGGGTTGTATCAACACTCCAAGAACTGAATCCATATCTCAAGTACAACACTGTCAGAAAAATAACGCAGGAGAACCACCTTAAGGTACGTGCCATCTATTTCAGCAACGTGAGAAGCTGCCTCTCCCCGCAACACAGGGCAGTATTTCAACAGCCAGGGAATGTGGGTTACTCTTAACTTGCTGTCCATGAGACCTGAAACCTTTCTGTGGTCTTACCTAGAGCCTGCACTCGTTTCACACCTAGATAGCAATCTCCTCAGGTAACACATTTCGTACAGGAACAACTGTTCCCACTAAATGCAGTGCACACAAACAGGCAACTTGTTTATGTGCAGGATAAGAACAATAAGAAACCTACAAGCAATTGCTCACAATGTGCATTTCCTTTCCTTCCTTTCTCAATAAAACACACACTTTCACACCATTTCATAGAAATAGTCGTAGATAATTTTTAAAAAGCTCAGAATACACAGGGGAAACTGAAGTCTTGCCAAGACCAAGACCAAAGGCAGGAGAAATAGGACCTGCTGTGTCTCATGTTTGCAAGTTGAGCCACCACCACTCAGCTCCTGTCTCAGGCTTCCCAGTTTTCCTACACACCAGACCTTGCTAATCAGGCTCTTTGATGAACAGATTGGAAAGTGCTGGTGGTGCCTCAGGGTACCTGCTTGAACTTGTGCCTTTAAAAATAAGCCCACACAAACCTGGGCTCAAAGTAGACTTTTACAAGTCCCAGGCCTTGAAATGCAATCCCTCAGTTCTATGCAGGGTTGTAGGATTACCTGATGCCTGCACTGCAAAACAACTCAATGTATGGGATTTTGTTGTCAAGTTTTCATCTTCCTTTTTACCTCAAGCCCTAGAGTGTGTCTCAAGACAGCAGTAAATCAGTCATAGAAAAAACAGATCAACTCATTGTCAGTGAAATTATTTATCTGTAGAGATTCTGGACTCAATAATTGCCCAAAAGAACGGAGACTTGTCTTTTGGGAAGCTAAAGGGATGCTGAAAACTTCTGAAGTGGAAAATTGTTTTGCCTGGTTTTGGGCTTCAGCAGGGGCATGGTTAGACAGCAGCTATAAGCAGAGACCTGATATTAAATACTTAGAAATCACAGTCTTTATCTCACCCCACTCTTTCACTGGGAACTGTAAGCTGAAATTCAAGTCCCACGAACTGTACTCCAACCTACCTAACTGGCAGCCTAAAACTGCCTCTTCAATTTACGTTTTCATCTCCTCAGACAATACCTATTGATGTGCAAATTGAAGCCAAGCTTTAAGGCAGCAGGAAAACAAAATTTACAGGGAGACATGAAAATCCATTTGCAAGGGGTTGCAGCAAGGAGGTGAAGACAGCAAATAGGATGGGCAGTGCACTGAAGTTACAGGTCACCCCCCACCTGCTACTAACCCAGCACCTCGGCACAGGAGATTTCACTGATTCTGTGACAAAACAGGACCAGATGACACAAACTGCCACCACAATTTAAAGCACCGTGATGTGTCCTAGAAAAAACTTATTAATGCTCAGAGCTCTGCTGTGTATTCAGTGCACATTAAGCATTCATCTCTTAATTTTGTGCTTAGGCCATATGACTGTGGGGGCTGAGAAAACTTAATTTATGTATATAGACAGCATCTTTCCAAAGACCTGACATGCCACTGGTGCCCGGATGTGAACTTACAGAAAATGCCCAGAAATTATGGCATTAATTCAAGTCATAAACTACAATGATGTGCTCAAGCTTGAACATTGGCCTAGGTTGGCAACTTTATGATTGTCTTCTCCCTTCTCTCCCTTTATGTCTTCAAACCACATCTCTGATATCTGCCTAATTTTTTGACTCTGAAAGAGCAGTTAGGGATTTTAAGAGCAATATTTCCCTTGCCATCTTTATTCCCCAAACTAACCCTCTGCTAACCCACCTGACAAAAACAAATGCTTTGGGTAATGGTGATAAGGAGACCTCTGGCTAGACCAGGCCTCTGTGTCCATTTTATTTCTGTAAACCTTTTAAGGCACGGAAGGCAGGCTGATAAACTGACAGCCTACACAGCTACCTGGGAGAGATGTAAATTAGGGGCCTCAGAGCTCAGCTCTGGTGCCACAAGAGTGAATGGTTTTGGAAAAAAAAACCAAACCAGAATAATACAGCTTTTTGCAGAAATAGCATTCCTGTAAAGACTGCTGTTCTCTGGGTGCTGGTTTTTGTAACTGAGAAGACTTCAATGGTGGAGAGCACCTCTGTGTGTGTGCTAACCAACTGAAGGTCCATGGGCAGCTGTGCTACCACTCACAGGGAACTCCTGCTCCCACTGAAGGTCATCAGGGAATTGTGAGTGACTAAAAAATAAGCTGTGGGCTCTACGGAGGAACCCGAAGAGCAAGGAGGAGGAAAATTGTCCCCAAGACACACGTGCAGAAAAAGGCTGAACTTGGCCTCTGCACTTACAAACCTGTTCTCCCCCACTGACAGCACAGACCCATGAACGACATACAGATTGATGGCTCTTCAAGGGTTGGAGGCTTTGTGCAGGGAAAATTACTACTTCTGATTGTGATTTAAGCAGCAAGCCATTTCAAAGTCAAACTTCTTTAAAACACAGGACTTAGTGCCTGGCAGATGCCTTTTGAAATTGGGCTGCAGGGGACAGAAAGAGGGAAAGAGGCAGTCTTGAAAATGTCATTCGTTATTAAGAGATGCTAAGTACAAAAATTTCACTATGTGTTAAAAGCAGCAGAATTCACTCCCATTTTTTATACCAAAGCACGAAAGGGTATCTGCAAGAGAAGAATTTATGGCAGACATAATTAGGCAGACAGGGTTAGCACAATCAGACCTGCAGAGGTGCTTGTCTGAAGGCTGGCTTAGTGAGAAGGTCAAAGTCATGCCAATAGCCTACCTTTGTCAAGGGCTTTTGTTCCACACTTAAATCTTGACTCTTTTTCTGGTAATAACATCATTAAACTTCTCCAAAGAGCCCTGACTGCAACTGAGGGGGGTAATCTTACTAACTGGACAGTTTTAAGGAAAGAAATAGGCTTCCCACACAGAAGAGTAGACATGGTGAAATCTAGGGAATACATGAACAGGTATTCCTTAACATCTTTATTGGGGATATGAGCAGTAGGACTGAGAGCATTCTCAGCAAGATGAGACCAAGCTCAGTGATGCAAATGATACTCTAGAGGGAAGGGATGTCATCCAGGGGGACCTGGACAGGCTGGAGAGGCAGGCTGGGAAAAACCTCAGGTTCAAGTTCACCAGGGCCACGTATGAGCTCCTGCCCCTGGGATGGGGCAACGCCAAACATTGACACAGGCTGGGCAATGAGAGCACTGAGAGAAGCCCTGCAGAGAAGGACTTGAGAGGCCTGGTGGATGAAAAGCCAAATATGAGCTGACCATGTGCGCTCAGAGCCCAGAAGCCCAGTGCATTCTGCATCCAAAGCACCACGGACAGCTGGTTGAGGAGGGATTCTGTCCCTCTGCTCTGGTGAGACCCCACCTGCAGTGCTGCATCCAGCTCTGGGGCCCAACACAAGAAACACACCAAGCTGCTCGTGTGGGTCCAGCGGGAGACCACGAAGATGATCAGAGGATCAAAGCACCTCCTCTGTCAGGCCAGGGTGAGAGATTTGGGGTTGTTCAGTCTGGAGAAGAGAAGGCTTCAAGGAGATTAGCAGAGTCCCCCATTGTCTAAAGGGGGCCTTCAAGAAGGCAGGACTTTTTACAGAGGTGTGTAATGATAAGCAGGAATGGCTCTAAACTGAAAGAGAGTAGGTTCAGATTAGATATTAAGAAGAAATTCTTTACTGTGAGGATGGTGAGGCCCTGGCACAGGTTGGCCAGAGAAGCTGTGGATGTTGCATCCCTGGAAATGTTCAAGGCCAGGCTGGATGGTATTTCGGGCAATCTGATCTAGTGGAAGGTGTCCCTGCCTATGGCAGGGGAATGGACCAAAATGATCTTTAAGCTCCCTTCAAACACAACCCATTCTGTGATTCTGTGGTGTCACTGGGACTAAAAATCAGCTCAAGACCTCTCCAGGATGTTGGAACAAGTGGTATGCAATGATCCAAAAAAACCCTCTTGAACATAACACCAGACGTGTTCAGGCTAGTTGAGGACTGCATTATTTTCAGATGTTTGCTTTGGAAATAAACTTCCAAGAAGTAAAACTATTCTAGGACACAAGGTATCATTAAGTTCCTATCGTAAGTACTCTACATGCTACAATTCCAAAAATACTGTAAACTGCCAGAGGAAGAATAAATTTAAGATGTGAGGACATCACAAGATGCCTGAGGAGAGAAATGTATAAATACACTGCTCCCTGGAGTAAGGTTCAGGATCTGGTTCATCAGGCTACTCAGAAGCAGCTGATTAAGTAAGGGAGCTGTACAGGAGTTAAAAAACTGAGTAGAGAAAGAGAAAAGGGAGAATTGCACCAAAACAAGAAACAGAACCATGGCACCTTGCAATCAGCATAACCTCTCCTTGCTATCCATCAGGGAACAGCAAACATTTCAAGGTTACATGTGCATCCCTGTTTGCATGGGAACGTAGCTTTCCTGCTGTTGGGGCTGCATTAATAACTCCTGGGAAAAGCTTAAAATTTTATGTTATTCTCCTTACAGTACTGCCTAGGAAAGTTTCTTCTTGCTTCAAGTGTGGTGTAGAAAAATTTTCATGATCTGTAGTCTCAAGGGATGGACACTTCAGAGCAGAAGGAATTAGAAGTGTCTGAACCAGAGGTGCACCAGGTCATCACACAGAGACAAGCTCCCCTAGTAAGGGTCTTTTGTGAGCTGTGAACTCTAAAGTGACACAAGCACTGACAGAAGCTGGGTCTCTGCATGTGTGAACAGTTTACACAAGAGAAACACAAGTTGTCAGAATTTAATGGTAAACAAAAGGAAAATTTCAGAAAGAGGATATGCAGAATATTTACATTTTCCTGATGACATGTTTTAAAATATTTCAGTATAATTTTTTTAGTGATAAACTACCCTACTCCCTAGTTGATTACATTTTGCATGTCAACTGGAATGTATTGGATTTTCTTATTAGTTAATTGGCTGTTGCAAAACAAAGTATGCACCAAACCAAATACTTTTTAAAACTAGCCTTTCCATTAAATAAATATCTGTTTTGTGAACAAACGAATCTATTTCAGATTATGACATTTATTAAGATTAAAGAATTACTCGATCGTTTGCCTAAAAACAGTCATTATTTCCTCTCTTTTTAATAGAAGAAAAATGGGCATTTCTGCTGCTTTATAAGCTTCAATTTTTAAGCTTTGAAACAATTGGACTTTAAATTACAAAAAAAAAAAAGTTTGGTGCAGCTGAAAGACTTGGCTCATGACTCTCACTTGTTACCTTTTCTTTTTAATGAGAAAAGCCTTGAGAGCAAAAGCTCACTGAGTTAATTTATCCAGCATTGTTTTCCAAGTAACAAGTAACAGTTCCAGATTATTTTTCAGCTACATATATATTTAAGGATATATTAAGAACATACCCGATTTTAAAGAAAAAGGTAAAAAGCAATTAAGCAATTTTAAAATAAACTGCCAGAAAAGGAAAGCAGGATTGGACACAGATGTTCACAAGAGGAAATACAGGATGGTGAACTGCCTGGCTTTTCCACTTGCCCATAACGTCTCCCATCTTTTAACCATCTGACAAGGTAACATGGAAAGACTGGTTCAATACTGTACAAATCATTACTTGTAGAAGGGAAAGCTAGTTTTTAGAAACTTAAGTTAACTCTGATCTTCAAAGCTCTGCAGGGGGTCCGTGTACTTCAAGACATATTTCCTTTAAGCTGTGATTTCATAAGCAGCTTAGGCAAGTTAATGATTCTTTTTTTTTAATGTACCTATGGTGCTGCTGGTTCCCAGGTCTGATTTTGGTCGCTGACCCAGCCAGAGCTGGTTGTTTGACTTGTTTTTTGGAGGGGTGACACCGAGGGAGCCAGGGAGCTGACCTGCCTCAGCCCTGTGCACTGGTTAGTGCTGACAGGAAGGATGCCTGGGAACATCCTCCCAAGGGCACCAGCCTCAGCCAAACGTTGAACCACAGCCTCCAGGGGGGAGGGTGCCCCAAATGCTCATGTTAAAGCAGAAAACACACAGTTCACCCAAATACTGCCCTTAATTACTCAGCCTTTACCTGTTGGGATTTTGGAGACAGACCTGGAACCACGATGAGAATCTGAAGGCTATGCCAAGGAAATCTGCACTGACTGCCCTTTCCTTTGCCAAGATCCACCCCTACAGTATTCTTCCCAAAAAGGTTATTTCAAGGGGAAGGAATGATGGGGTGGTGACTGTATTATGCACCAACCACACGCCTAGCCAGGGCAGGGTCTCTCCTCTGCTAGGCAGACTGTGTGCCTTTTTTATCCTCTAGGTTCCCTTCCCATTAAATTGGCAGCTCTGTTTAAAGAGGAGACAGCTTATTTGTGCTACAACACTTCCCAGGTAGATGAGGAGCACCTCACTTCCTACCTATGACATGTCATGTTCTCAGATGAGTGCTTCACATAAAATGCCCAGCTCGATTTATTACAGAAGTGCCAACAGACAGGGACTTACACTAAGAGCTTAATTTCATTTTCATTCATAAAAGATATTCATTTTTAGAGTAACATTTTAGCACAGAGTTAATGGTTAATGTATCAGTAACAGACAAGACACACTGAAATCCCATCAGGAGAACAAAGTTACAATGAAAAAACCCAGTAAATTAGCTACAGGGGTATATGCAGGGCATCTGAATTATACTACATCCATTTTTTCTGGTTGTTTCATTCTCAAAAAACATACATTTTCCTTTAAATCTCTTCTATTTTTACTTTGTTGTTACTAAAGTAGAACTGTGACCATTTTTTGCTGGCATTGCTATTATAAACCCTATTTCTGAGAGAGTGGATAACTCCTCTCTTCCAGTGTCTAATAGGATTAAAAACAGTGTACAGTTTCAGGCTACACGAGTCTGTTTCGTTGAAGGGAAAGAAAAGGGTTGATTCTGTTTGGATTTTCAGCGCAAAAGCACTATTTTTTCCTCTTTTCTTTGACTTCAGATGCATTTCATGCTATCCTGAGGCTCCAGACCATTAGAAGAACATATGTGATCTTACATTACCTCAGGGCACACACAGAAAAAGAAGCTCATCACGAGCCATCTCCCTCAGCTGCCCCAAGGGAAGGATGATTAATACAGTGGCCGAGTTTTTAACTTAGAAAGAAGAATAATCTCACAAAACCAACATTCCTCCACAAAGATGAGAGAAATATTTCGCAGATTTTTCTTTTTCTTTTAACCAGCACAAGTGACTGGAGCGACTTCTGATCGCAGCAGTGGTTCAACCACAAATGAGTATCCATCAGCTCAATTCTCAGAAATGAGTCAGAAAGGCAGTAACTGGTGTGTTTACAGCATTGCAAACTGGCAGGGCACCTGGATGAAGCCTTGGGAAAGAAGATGATGAAGGATCCCAAGCACCTTCTCATTTGACAGACAAACTCACACACTTAGGAATAAAGAAATCTCCCCTTACCTGAGACATCCTTTCACGATGCTTGGCTTCAAGTCTTTCCTTGGCTTTCTGGAAATGGGCATGTTCATTCTCATCTCCAGGTGTCTCCAAGTATTTGTCAACAGCATCAGGAGTGCTAGCAGCTGTGGTAGGGACTGAGGTAGAATTCAGAGGTGGGGAGAGGGAGGGGAGGGGGAACAAAAGCAGAATTTCTACTTTAGTATTTAGTTGGACCAATACAAAAGCATCTGTTCTAATTTCCATTGGAATAAAGCCATTGATTTAGCCTCAGAGGAAGACACAGAAATGCAGTTTAGGTGAACATGCTACACACAGCAAATACAAATAAATATATCAGGATTTCCTCCCCCTCCCTTTTCTAAACCAGAAGAAGCTCTGCAGAGTGAACAAAACAATGTTCTTGAAACAGGTTAGAAAGTGCTGCAGAAGGAAAAATTGTAAGTAGGAAAAAAAGCCTGGCAATGAATAAAGTCCATAAGCCAGCAGAAAGCCCTTTGCAAAGTTACACACTTTGTACATTCCTTTATTTTTTTAAAAGGTAAATTGTAACACATACGTGTGAATGCAAATCCATTTTAAAGCACTTATGGACACCACAGCACCTAATGAAATATCTCAAATTCTTCCCTTAGCAACAGTTAGGCCTCACAGATGTCTACTTTATTTGTAGCAACTCTGAGTAAGAAAACCTCTCACAGACACTGGAAATGATCAGTGAGCTTGCACTAATTGCCAGCCATTCCTGCCAGGTAACTTGGAGATACCTGTGATGCTGGTAGTGGAAAGATTTGCATTTGGGTAATTCAAGCAAAGTGAGCAACAGTTCCCTCACTATGCAGTGACATCCAACAACCCCTACATTAATTAGAGTAATTTCTGTGCTCAGCCACAACTGCAATTAAAAAACTCTCCAACGACGATCAACTATTTTGACTATATTGCCCCTGAATATTTTATTACATCATTAGTTCAACAACTGCGAAGTTAGTTTAAAAACTCTGACAAAGAAACCAAGACTGTACACATAATTAAGAGTGACTTTTAAAAAACAATAGTTTGACCACATATACTATAGTGAACTTCACTTACAGAGGTAATACATTTTAGTAAATAGACTAATATAGGTAGGGAAAACCCAGGACACCCCCACAACGTTTCTCAATGCCTTCAATAAAGGCAAACTTTAATCTGAAGATCAGAATGAGTAATAGCAACTGCTACTTATTTATGACTACTTTCCCCAAAACATGTTCAAATATAAGCACACCTATGCTAAATTAATTAAAAAACACAATCATCAGTTAGAAGTACAATATGCTAATCCCGGTGTAGTATACCCTCAATTTTTAAGGAAAACTTAGAATCCAAATCCAAAATTTTCTTTCTTAGATGTATAACTCCAAAAGCAAAACAAACGAAACCATCAAAATTCAACAGAAATCCTTAGGATCTGGCAGCATTTGAGATATCTCTACATGTCTATGAATGGTTTGGGGTGTTGTTGGTAAAAACTGCACAGTGGATTTTTTAAGTTACTCAGTGGAACAAAGGAAAGGCCTTGCTCGTCTCAAAAAAAAATAAATCTATAAGCAAATAAAAAAAATCCAATTGAAAATTCATAGGAAATTCCTCCCACCATTTGTAGATTTGTTTGATATTTATTTAATTACAAGTTTACATTTTGTAGAATTGTTCACTTTGTAACTGAAGTGCTGTAACAATCAAACAGGAACAAATAAGCTTCCTGACAAGTCAGAAAAACAACAAAAATAGACTGCAACTCTTAATATTTTCAGTGGTTACTCTTACAACTTTAGACCACTTAAAGTCTATGATGTTGTTTTAAAAGCATAAAAATTCCCAAATCAAATCACTCAAACCTCAAACTGAGTGAAAACATTTCTGTAATGTTCAGAAGCTCTAAACGTCTTTGCTTTTTAATCTCTCAAGCACAATTAGTTTCATCTTCATCTTTCCTGAAGCTTCAGTTCAGTCTTGTGCATTTTAATTCCATTTAGAAAATGAAAAGAAAATGTTATTTCAAAGTAGGAGGGCATTCAAGAGCGTCAGACTGAGAAAAGGCCATTCCTTCCAGGCTCCTGGAAGTCCCTGTTTGGTGAGTCCCTATTTCCTGGCAGGGACTCACCAAACAGCCTCAGACAAGAGCAGGGAATACACTTTTGCAGTGTTTAACTAACCCTGCTGGATTTTAATTCCATTACTTTGATTCTAATTTTTTTCCTCAAAAACTTGCCTGAGATTTAACATTCCCACTGTGGCATGGCAATGAGTCCCATGGTACAACCAGGCTCTGTGTGAGGAGGATTCCCCTCTCCCTCACCCTCCTCTCGCTGCTTCTGTGGCACACAGGAGGGTTTGGCACGGGAAGGTGGAGCAGGAGAGAGGTCTAGTGCACTCACCATCCTTCTTCATCTTTGATGGATTTACTTTTGCTAACTGAACTCAAGTTGTACAGATACGAGTGGAAAGAAGCGACGATCAAAATAACTGTCCAATAAACCATGCAAATTTAACCTTTAATTTATTGAACAGGAGAAAGGTCACCGGCATTTGCACTGAGCTCAGCTAAGCCACCTCTGTGTTCAAGGTTTGATTGTCAAAAGCTTCCATCTCACACGTGCAGCACTCAGAGCCTGGATTTTCAGAGAGCATCCTTACTTCCCACCAAAATGCTTGGTGATACGTTTCTGAGCAGGTGAACACAGCAGGTGCTGAGAACTGGAAAAGCTGATTTCAGTGCCAGGGGCATGGGAGCACCAAGACTCCTCCAAAAGCTGCACAAAGCCCAACAGCAAATGGGCAGGAAATGCCACAGAGCTGGATGCCTGAGACAGCTGGGCTGTGTCCTGGAGCAGGGGGAAGGATGAGGGCAGTGCATCAATCTGACTGCAACCTGCTCTCTCCAGGCTGATGCTGGTGAGGGTAATGCTACCGAGGAGCAGTGCTGCACAGGAGGGGAAAGCTACTACCCTTGACCTTGAGCAGAAGGCTGGCGTAAGGGCCCACACAGAGCCCCCCACTGCATGCTCCCCAAAAAGAAAGAGGACTGGGAAGCAGGCATGAGAACTCATGGGAGCTTGGGAGACCTGCATCATAGTAAGAACCCACTAGGGAGTGGACTACTAATCTGATTTAGAAAAATCTCCCCTGAGAAAAGATTTCTGGCAACAGCTTTAGCAGAAAGAAGCAGCCGAGGTGTGATCGTTGGAAATCAAAGCTAGGTAGAAATAAGGCTGGAAATGCAGACCAGACATAAAACACCCACTTTCAGTAGTAAGTCTCATTAAGCATTTGAACAATTTATACAAAGATGGGCCAATTTGCTCAAAAGCATTCTTTAAAACAACCTGCTTCAGGATCTCCTCCCAAACCCAGGCCAGTGAACAGGTATGAAAGCAAGGGGAAAGATGTGTGTTCTCTCCCCACAGCAGAGCATGCTGAGCCCTCTGCCAGGACTCAGAATGCCTTCTGCTCCTGGGATATTTATTCGGTGGCTGGTAGCCAGAGACCAACCAACCCTTGCAACACTGACCACATCTCACTCTGCAAACACAGACAGTGTTTAAACTCTTAAAAAACAGCAGTATGCGTCCTTAAGAAGTTCAGCACTCACTAAATGTGAGATGAATAGTCATATGCATTTTTGTTTTCTGTTTTAACAGATTCAGAAGCAGTCTTTCTAGGAGTGAGGAGCTATAAACAGAATTTGAAAGCAGAAGTATTTCTCTGACATAAAAGAACCAATCTGCTTAAAACCAAATCCCTACAGGATTTCATTCCCTGTATTCATAAAGTCTTCAAACAATTATGTATCAACTTTTCCATACGATATTAAAAAAAAAAATCATAATTATCAACAATATGTTAACCCCCACTCTGTGATTTCATTATAACAGTGACCAGCTGCTGGCCCCCACAAGAAAAAAAGACAGAGTTACAAAAATGCTGAGCTTCCCTTCTGCATAAAGCAGAAACATTTCAAAATTTCCTCAGGACTGTCGGCACAAAACCAATCCTCTGCAATCCAATACATTTAGGAACTTTGTTTATAGAGATGTATTGAAGGTTTTCTCATAGTAAATTTGGAACATTTGGTCAGAAACCAGCTAAATGTAAGGGTTCCTTAAAAATCTGCTGCTTGATCTCATTTTATGACTCCACCTGCTCTTAGAAGGATACATTGCTTTTTTATAAGGTAACTCATTCTACTGTTGCATGAAGACTAACCAAAAAGTGTGTCTTGACAGACGTGGAAGAAAAGCAGTATCAGCTGACATTTTCTTCACACTTGCAACCATTTTACCTCTTGATTCCCAAACAGATTTTTAAAAAATTTTTCTTAGACTTTAAAATGCTGACCTTCCGGGAGACACAACACAGGTTCAATAACAGCCAAATTGTGCTCCACACATTTTGATATTTAACCAAAATTCTTACATTATCAGAAGACGAAGAAAAACAAAAGGCAAGACAATGCAAAAAGATGTCCCCCACATCCTGTTTTACTATTTCATATAAAAAAACAATCCATGTCAGCATTTCCAGTGGAAGAAGAAACAGTTGTTCTCCAGTCTCATTAAGTGAAAGGATCAGTAAATGCCCCTTTATTAAATGGCTGTGGCATATAAGATGGCAAACCATTTGGAATGAGAGCACTATCAACTACAATATAATATCCAGTGGATGCATTCATTGCCTCTGAATTCCACATACATAACTGCCTCATTAATGACAGATTAGGATCAAAGCTTTCAGCTGCTGACTAAAATCACAACTAATTACAGCACTTAGGGCAATCACAAGTGCGTGCAGAATATCTTCAGTAAGAAGAGTTTCTATTACTGCCACTGCTACCTCATGAAATGAGCTGAGATGGCAGGATGGTAACCCCACGCTTCTCTGAACAGGCTGCTCCACCTACAGCAAGGTGGCAAAGCCAGGGAACAGAATTTAAACTACAGGGAAGGAAAATAACAATTACCTGTTCATCCCAAACCTGACCCATTACCAGCTGAATGATGCAAGACAAATGAAAGCTGGGAAAGTTTACCTGGGATTGTAGCAAATTATCATTATTTTAAATGGAGGGAAAAGGATGTCCCAGGATGAGTTTTTACATAACAAGTTGTTATGCTTAGCACAATTTAATTACCTGGAGGAAGGCATGTGCTGAACTGGTAGAGATGCTTTCTAGTAGAGATCATTACTGGGACACAGAACACGAAGTGTCCTTACATACTACATATAATCTACTGCATTACAGAAACAACCATTCTCACTCTTTGCTCTGTAACCTCGAGGACCAGCAAGGAAATGTGCTGTTCCTTTTCACCTTTACTTTCTCTTCATACACACTTTCACCGAGGCCACTTTCTGAGCCCTGTCAAGACGAAGGAATAAAGGCGAGGACAGAGTTCCTCCCACAGTCAACAGCACACGGGAGACTTTGTGAGAATGAAAACCAGCTGTGTCCCCCGTTTTAGTGTTTTACCTGTGAGCAGCAAGTTGCTGCTGCTGCTGGGGTTTTTTTTAGGGTTTGGGGGGCAAATAGCACTGCTGTGCTCCACAGGTTGGCACCCCCCCAGCCTGACAAGAATTCTGAGAGCCAGGTCTTTTGCCTCACAACTCATCAGTACATCTCCCTGCCTGGAAGCTCACTGCAGAGCAATGAACTGTGTTGATCACAATCCTGTGCTTCAGGTCACTCAACTCCAGCTGCCCACTTTTTAACTTTCAGCAGAGATGCTCAATAATGCAAACTCCAATTAGGTTATTCACTGATATTAAGGCTCATCCATTTCAACTACCTATTTATCACTCAGCCTGATCACGTAACCATTCAGCTGGGTTTTATTTATCTTGCACATTTGCTTTATCCTCATGTTTTGACAATTATCTTTAAGACACACAAAAAAGTCTTTAAAAGTAAAATGTTCTTCATAAAACCTGATCAGTTCTGATTACAATGGTAGGGTCTCCAAGCACAAAAGATGGACTAAGAGACTAGATAAAAACAAACACATTCTTCTGTCAGAAAAAATGCATGCATGTTGGTACTGAATTAAGAAAAAAGGCCCCCTGTAGCAGGAGTGGTTACATGCTCAGGGATCACATTTGAGGCAGTAAAAAAATTCAGCAGTTTTGAGACTGGACTTCTCCACCTTCCACTTCAAGCTGCTTGTTAGCTTCCAAAATTTTGCTAAATTAGATGGATGTTCCAAAAGTGAATTAGAAAGCATGCAGTTTAAAGTTGTCTGCTAGTTTATTTGGAAGGTACAGGTAACATGAAGAGTGTCAACACATGAAACAAAGTGCTGGGTTCCAGAGGGATGACCTCTCTTTTCATAACAGGTGGGTCTTTATTGCTTTTATTACCCATGAAGGCTAAACTACTTATAAGAAAAGGCTGCATATATTTTCTGCAGTATTTCATAACTTGCATTAGTATTCAAAGTTTGAAAGTTACATTCTGTCTTGAACTCTACTTTGTAAAGACTGATTCTATTTTCCTTTAATATGTTAGAATTTAAGTAGTTGGTATGGCATCAAATAGGCAGCTTGAAAGAGTTTAGTGAAATCCCTCAGAGACTGCTTGGAGAGAAAAAAACCCACCCAACCATACATACCATACTTCTATGAGTCCTCCTCGTCTATTACCTTAATTAAAGGCTATACGTGCCATCCAAACTGGGCTTAAGTTGAATTTTCTCATATAAGAATCCTTCTGTGTAAGAACCTCAAGACACACTTCCTACCCATGCACAGGGGTAGGAAATGTAGTAGAACTTGGCAATCAGGCTTCCATTGCATCTCCATGAATGCAACTTCCTTTTCACCAACCCTGACAACTACCATTTTGCCTTGCTGATACCCATTCAACACTCATCTCATCCATTACTGGCTCAGATCACCCCCCTCCGAGTTCTTTGATTAACTTCATGATTGGCAAGAGGTCCCCAAAGCAAATCTTCCTCAAGCATCTTTGAAATACTCTGCTGCAAGGTCATCCTCTTTCAACTTATTGTAAGTTTAAATATTTATGAGAGAGAAAAAAACATTAAATTCTTCACCTGTTGCATCAAATGAGAACAAATACAAGACAGAAGTATTTTCCTGAATGTGATTTCTGTCAGGGTTGCAAACAAGAGTCATCAAGCTCCACAGAGTAAAAAGAACCTAAACAAAAAATGCTGTGGTTAGACCCAGCAAAACAAGTTACAGCAAATAGTGTCCACAACAATACCTTATATCCCCCAAATTCTTAGTGTTTGAAATTATTAGTAATCTAACTCTTGGATATGAAAACGTTTGCATCATTTCCTTTCTGACTTCTAAACTTCACCCACTTACTTATTAAAAAGGTCCTGGACAGCATGTGGGGTTCTAAGGTGAAATAAAAGTGCAAATGTATATAGATGATGAAAACTGTGGAAACAGAAATTAGTCACTTGCATTCACGAAAGATCATAGTCAAAATTAACAATTTCAATAGATGATATTAGAACTCACAGTTCCTTAATGCCTTAGACACACTCTGGAAGTTGGCATGCAAGTTTAGCTGCCAAAACATTTTACTGCCTGCTAACTAGGGAGATGTCAACATCCCAAACAAGTAACTAATGGGTAAAGGAAATGACTGACAACAGGAGTATCATCTTGTAAGCTGCTGCTTTAAGAGGTACAAATGTTTACTTGCAATACACCTCTGAAGAAAAATTAAAGTGGGCAGTATTTGCCACTTAAAAATCACCAAGAGATTTAGCAAGTTTGGAAGCTCACAGTATTTAGTCTAGAGAAGAAATACTACTGTACCTAAATTCACCCACAAACCTGCAATAGTGCTCTAAAATGATCCAAAATAAAACTATGTGTGTCAACATTTAACCTTCCTACTAAGCTTCAGGGTTTATGCAAGGAAGGAGGGAACTGACAACACTGAACCCTGTTGGTTCCCTGTGAGCCACAGGAATTCAGCACAATCATTAAAAAAACCCCCCTATTTATAAAAGGTCATTTTAATGACACGTCAACATTTTCAAAACCTGACTGTGCCATCAGAGTACAGCTCACTCCCACTGTTAATGAGGAACAAATGAAAACACAGCCATGAATTCCACTCAGCTCTGAAGGCTGCAGGTGCTGCTGGGGGAGCTGTCTGAGAAATGAAGCACATTTAAGAGAATGGATTTTCCCAGCTTTGAAGTCTCCAAGTCAAGACTTAATGTAATTTCAAAATAGCACTTATTAAAAAAAAAAGTATTTTCTGTAGCTTTAAGGATGTTTAAAATGCAACAATTAACAGACAAGTTAAAAAAAAGCAGTGCAGTAGATTACTTTTTAGTATGATAGTAAGACAGAAATCTTTCCTTTGGTAACAGCAATATGTCATTTTTGCTTATTCTTGTCAATATATACTCATTCTGAGGCCATTAAATCCAAATTAACTGCCTGACAGATTCTCTGACTTCAAAGGAGCCATTATGGACAGTTACACAGTAGAATTTTGAATCATTATATTGAACAGAAACCATAGACAGTACAGAACATTCTTATTAAAAATCAATAGACATTGAGCATGTGGTCTGGCAGGCTGAAGGAATTGGTAACATCATCCTTAAAGCCTTCTACTTCCAGAGCAACTATATATCAATTTCCATGGGGCGGGATGATGAATGAAAAGAATGTGACAGCAGTAGCTCCTACGCAACAGATAAATCATTTTTGTCAGTCCTCAGAGCACCAGTCAAATCTGCTGAGTGTGGAGGGAGTCTAAGGCTTTGCATAACAGGACAGACCCACCTTTCCAGATCAAGGCAAAGAGACTCAGCAAGAAAGCAGAATAAAACAGGATTTTAAAACTTTTTTTTTTTTTAAATGACAAAGTGTTCAGGATATTAGTCTTCAGATTTCATAGTATGTTAAGTATTTGTGACAACAGAACATCTTCATGGTTTGGTTCACTCCAATTCCAATTCATTACCAGACAAACTGACTCATATCCCACCCTTTCACACTTTGCCCACTACACAAGAGAAACCCAGTGCTATCCACTATTTCATATTACTCTGTAAAATCTAACTAGTTTCTCCTACAAACAGACTATAGCTAGACAAAAGAAAGATGTGCTTTAGCATCCATCTTGCCTCCTGCCTAAAAGAGGCTTGATTTTTTTTTTTAGTAGGACACAAGGGAGCAACAACAATCTGAACTTTGGAGAGAAAAGAAATAAAGGATGGAATAAATACATTAATAATAATAAAGTGGGGAGGAGGAGGCACAAAGGTCAAACAGAAAGACTAAGTCAAGGGTGACAGTGTGGGGGGAAAAAAGACAGGAGAGGAGTGACCTAGACAAAAACTATTCTCCACTGTTTTTCTTTTCTTCTGTGGAACTGGGCTGAGGGTGGTGTCTGTGCTACATTTCAGCAACATTAGACTAGTACTAGACACAAGATGCCATTTCAGTGGTGAATATTCAGCACTATATTCAGCACTTCTAATTCTCCTTAGGAAGAGTAAGGAGAAACAACATGGTGAGATTTAAACAGTACATGAAACTAGAAGAAAACAAAGTTACGTTAGGAACAGAAATAATAGGTGTATAGATGAGGGCATAGAACACACTGACATAACATTAAAGACCAGGAATAAAAATATAACCAGGAATAAAAATATAACTATAAGCTTGGAAAGTGTACCCTCATAGACTCAAAAGTTGTTTGAGAAACTACTGAAGAAAAAAACCAAACAGAAAAAGACCTATGTGAGATACAAAATCAGCTTGAGTTATGCATATAAAGTCAAGCAAGCTCAAGTGGTCAACCTAACTTCATTTTCCTTAAGGAGAAAATGACTTAGACCAAAAATTTGGAATCCCAAAATAAACCAAGAGAACCATGGAAATGGTAATGGTCTTTTCCTTGTCTTATTGAAATGAGTCTGAGGAAAAGAACACCCAACCAAACAACAACTTCTGTGAGACAGAGCAGAATCTCCTGGGGTTATCTGAAGATCCTAATGAGTACGATAAACAGCAAATTTAGAAATTGTTTCTTATTTCATTTCTGACTTCACATGCTGCAAGAGAACTGCCAGTCCTAGAAGAGAGGATCATTTATCCTCCAAAACAGAGGATCCAATGAGAGACAAACTGTGTTTTGCATCTCTGGAAACACCTTACCTAACACAGGAACTTAATGGTTCAAAATGTTCTTTTGTTAGGACATACATCAGACCTCACTCCAACCTCCTGCACAGATCTCTCTCTTCTCTACATCTTCAGTCTTGCTGCAGAAGCTGATCATGCTTCATGAGGTACCCTCCTCACTCCCATAATGGCAGATTTCTCCACGTCCCTTCCCTGGAGCTTTGCCATGAACAGCTCTAGAAGACACTGAGATGAAATGCAGCTGGAGCACCAGAGCAGCAATCCTGCCTCCAGGACTGCTCTTGCTTCTGCTCCAATAAAATGTAGGTCAGCTCCACTGCTCCGTGACACACACAGCACCCCTTGCTAGGGCTCTTCATACGGTTGTGTGCTTTTTTAAGCCTTCTGCTTACTGAAAATGCTCCGAGGCCCAGTTTGGAAAACGTTTTACTAAAAGAACACGCTGCTTGTGTTCTGCTCCTCCAAGCCCTGTGAGCAGGAGGGGCAGTGAGACCTGTACTGACTCTTTAATGTCTCAGATGTAAACGGCAGCTGATGCTCTCCCAAGAATACCTGCTTGCAAGGCAGAAGGGAGGGGAGTGTACCAGAGGCTCTCGAAACAAAACCCAACTGATAGAAGTAGCAGTTGATTCATCAGCTTCAATGGTCTACGATGGAGAAAGCCATCCCACCCAAACAGTGCAAACACCCTTTTGTCAGTGAAAATGATCATTAAAACATATGGTTGAGTTGAAGTCAGTGGGAGGTGATTCACATCCATGTGCACCACAGCCCTTAGGGAAACGCAGAACACCAAATATGATTTGTCCCCTTTTCATTGCAAACATGCACAAAGAATTCAACCAAACTAAGACCGAACCAAACAAAAAGAAAACAATCTGGAAATAAACACTCTGTTATTTTTTACTTTGACCAAAAAAAAGGTGAGAAATACATGAGAATACACTGTAAAAACCGTGAGCTATTTTTAAACTTACCTGAGGCTTCCCTAAAGTTAGTGCTTTCTCCTGTACATGCATTCTAGCACACACACGCACACAAGGACACGCTTTGACAGAGAACAGAGAGGAGGTGAGTGCAGAGGCCTGGCCTGAGGAGGTGTGAAGCTCTCAGCTCCCTACTCAGAGCCCGCCTAGAGCGCCAAGAAGTCCCCCACTCCCATGCCGGGTTAGCGAGAGGCCCAGGAGGCCCGAGCAGTGAGCGGAGGTGTGGACAGACCGCGGCTGGGGTTAGTGTGAGCCCAGGCCCGCTCCCCGCACGGCGGGCGCCGTGGAGGGCACTTACTGATGCTGCCACAGACCGCCATGCAGTACTCCTCCGAGTCAAAGTTGTTCCGGTTCCCGCCGCAGCCGCCGTAAAAGAAGGGCGCGCACTTTCCTTCGGCCACGTCAAAGTACCAGCGGGAGATCATCGCGCGGCACGGCCCGGTCTCGGCTTGCTCAGAGCACACCTCTAGTCACAGGAGACCCGGAGGAACCACATTTAGCATGGAAACGGTATCATCTTGGCTTCTTAGTTACGCGCCTCTCCGTGTCCACGCACTAGCACTTATTAGATTTTAAAACTAGATGGCGCTTCGGAAGGAGATGCACCAAGGAGGTGTTTTGGGAAACAGGAAACCCTTCCCCAGAGATAATGAAGGGAAATTTTGAATGGATTCAGATTCGTGCAACAAAGTCTCCTTAGCCTGTCTACACTTTTATGTCGTTAGCAACTTTATCTCCACACATTGAGAGATGTTGCCCTGAATTCCACAGGTGTGGAATTTCATCTGCTTCCAGGCCAGAGGGGTACAACCACCAGCTGACTGGGGAATTTGCTGGCAGCCTTGGGTGGATTCCTGCCCAAGCAGCCCACTTGGTACCTGAAACATCTAAAAGCAGAGAGAGACACATTTCCTCCTGTCGGTTTTTAGCTCTATATCCCCTCCCTGACCAAACTGAGAAGGTTTCCTAGCTTGTACAATAGAAAACCAAAACCAAAATCAATTATGTATGCATTATAGTGTAAAAATTCTCTTCAGACACCTATTTATTTGTAGTCACTGATAAGAAACTCCCTTTTGCAAGCCACCCAGCACAGGGCTTTTAACTCATAGTTCAAAGGCTCACATACATAAAATTACTGCCATAGCTTGAACCCATCCATAGGAGGAAACCTCATCCCTGGTGAATACACAAACAGGAAAAAAATTAAAATGCATTGTGCTTGTGTTCACTGTGAGCTGCCATAGTCTCTGCCTATACCCTGCAACACATGAAAACCTGAGGGAAGAACCAAACCACACAAATTAAAGGAAGACAAAGTAAATTCTGCCTGCAATTTGGAGTTCTGCCAATTACACATGTAAACGTACAGCCCTTTACCAATAATGTTCCAAACAGACAAAAACAATTTTATCTTTCAATGTGCTGCACAAGCCACTTCAAATCTATGTAATATTAAACACCAATAAACCCCTCATTGGCTTTCATCCCACGCACTACTTGGCAGACAAACTGCCACGTTCAACTAGAGGCTTCTAAATTCACTGCATACATTTAAATTTTGTGGAAAGCAGATCCCTAAGGGTTGAAAGGTAGGAAGAAATATCAGTGCACTACCACTGGAAATCCCGTGAATGTTCATCACTTCTCATATGTCGGCTACAAAGAATTCTGCTTTTCAGAGTCTGTCCTGCTCCGCCAATTCACTATTCCCAGAAGCACCACTACTTATAAATAGATTTTTATGTCCAGTTGTCACTGGTAATACACCTACATTTGCTTAAATATACAGTATAGGTACCATTTTACTTGTGTTTAACTTACTCATGTATTCTAACTCTAAATAATGTCAAGAATCAATTTCAGGGAGCATACATTTGGTCTGAGAGAAACAGATTCAAGTGTATGCAACCATCAAGGATGTGCTAAAAATGCTGCAATTCCAAAACCAAAAAATTAGGGGGAAAGAAATACTAAGTTTTTTACTTGAAAAAACCCAAAATAAGAATCATTAATTGTACAGCATGTTAATTACAATTAATTGTATAGACCATATTTCATATACAAGTGTTTATTCTGATTTATTTTTAAATAAAATCCAGCCACACCACCCAATTATACAGTCAAATCTTCACAAAATGTTAACTCTGCACAGTCTTGAAAGAGATGCCATGTGTCAGTTAGAAATGAATAGTGACTTCTGACATTAAATGGACAGGTACAATCAAAAGCATTTTTACTGACAGGAAATGTCATTTCTGAAAATACAAAGGTCTCAACAGTTCAGTCTTTCTTAGGTAATGCTGATTATGGGCCAGCCTCTACCCACACAGTTAGCACTTTCCAGGTTTCTCTCAAAATACTAGTTCTGCTATAAAGCCTGATTTATTTTATTTTGCACTGTTATGTGTTATTCAGGATGGAAACCATTTACAGATTTAATCTGAAATTTACTACAGGTTCCCCTCTCACAGAAACAGTAGCAGAGATGTTTGTTGAATGTGCAAAAGCAAAGGTATTAGTCCATCACACCGGACACTGGAATTGGTTCTTTGGTGACTTAAGTTATTTATACACATGCAGATGCACTTGAACAAGTGTTCAGGAAACCACAGAGCAACATATTAAAAACAGAAAGCCTGAAGCACTGCAGCCCAATGTCATGGCCTCCTGTCTGACCTGTCACCTGTCCAAAGACAAATTTTTGCCTTTAGCTTCAAGAAACTGGATAAAATTAAAGAGGACAAACCTCTGCCACAACCCAGGTTCACGAATTGTTTTTAGACACTTAAGAGTTTTCAAACCATCCTTCTCGAATAGTCAAATTTCCCTCATCCTGCATCCTAAACCACAGGTACCAATATCTCCGTTCTCCAAAACCTTAGATATGGCAAATTACTTTTGAGATAATCAGGGAAGTGTAATTCAACTTTCCTCATTCCAAGCTTCTTATACCTATTCCAGCCTCTCGGGGCAAATCCAGTTGTTTCCAACCAGGCAAGCACCATTCCCTAAAGGAAAGTGCTGTGGCAAAGCTTGTTGATTTGCTTTTAAATTAAATAGTTGAATACTGAAAACTAATCAGTGACATTAAACACTGGCACTGATTGGGTTATTTTTTCTTTGAAAAGCACAGACTTCAGCACCCTAGGAAATCCAGTCTTCAAGTGTGTGGACATTGATTTATAGTGGCTTTACACAAAGTACTTCCATAAGCACTCATTTACCAAAATGCTGTAAGTAGAGCTCATTAGAATTTATGTGCAAACATTTTAGATACTTTTGATGATCACTTTTTACAGAGGGAAATATAAAATATGATTCTGAATGGCAGTTTAAATGTTTCATTACCATATTTTTTTCCCCTGTTCCTTGAAGAAAACTGATTTCAAGTCAAAGTGAAATTATAATTGCTTTATTTCAAAATCTCAACTCCCTGTTGTTGTTTTTTTCCACACAGGACTTAAACTCTTAACACCAACATTTTCAATTGAGGAATTAGAAATAAAATGTATTTTTCTAACAGGGAAAAAAATTAAAGCTACATTTACATACTTCCCTCGCTGTAAATATCAAGGTTACTCAATATTTTTTCAGGATTCGAATTTATTTACATGATCATGAGAACTGAGCTCACTTAAATGTTGGCAGTGAGCCCCGAACCTTAAACCAGAAGTTAAATTTGAAGAGATTTAAGAAACAAGGGACAAACAGGAAGAGCTAGATTACTAATTGCCACCTGTCTGGGAAGTTGGGTTTCCATGCCCAGTTAACACCTCTGAGAAACCTATATTACCTTAATGCTACCCAAGAAAGGTATCATCATGCTGACTTACAGATACTGCATGGTAATGGAAAATAGATTGTATTGATGAGCCTTTCTGTACTACCAGCCCTGCAAGTCTGAAGCTGATATTCAGGAAAGGAATAAACCTCTCAAGTATGTACCCTGACCTATATGCTCTCCTTCATCATGCACTAGTACATAAAATATCACAACTGGAGTAATTTCAGCTTCCACGCCTTCAGGAATGGAGCTATACTTTGAGAATATTATGCATCTACATTAGTTTGTATTTTTAAACTAGCTGAGAAAAATTAGGCAAGAGCAAATGAACTGTTTTTCTTTTAGTTATACTCTTTGTGTTCTAAAAAGGCACAACTGTTTTACTCAATGAATTAATCAAAAGGGAATATTTCAAGATAATTTCACTGAAACAAAACTTCCTCATTATGCTTAGAAGAGGCAGCCAAATTTTAGTTTGAGTATTCAGCGGCAAGAGCTAATTTCAGAAGAGGTTTTTGGAATTAGAAGAAGACAGCTGTGAAGCTGGCACATGCTCTAGGAATAAAGTTGGTGCACAAGCTACACAGTTGCAAAAACACTTTTTTTGCAGAGAAAAGTTAAAAAAGAAAAATGATGACTTCTCAATGCAACACTGAGGACAGGTCTTCTAAAACTGTTAAATACCCTAAAATTGTAATTTCCATCCTGTGTAATCAAGATTGAATTTCTCTCTATAATGTGTATTCTGAAGCTACTGCAAGGGCAAATTTAGAATACAAAAAAGTTTAATTGTATACTTGGCTACATACAAAGCCTTATAATTCTGAAGCAGAACAAATATGTGAAAATACATTTTCTGTTTCTTGTGCACAACAGAACTACACTGGGAACTAAAGTGCCATAAAGTTACCAATGATGGCCAGAACGCAAACAAAAAACCCAGCTTGATTTTAAATTCAGGTTAATACAATTTCATGAATTTATGTTTTAGAAAAGGTAATATTTGCACATAACAACCCAATTCTGCTAACATGGCATGACAGTGAGTATGAGGATTAGCCCAGAAGTGCATTCCAGTCTTCTTACACAGCAAAACAAAATATGCAATTAATTACTGCTTCAATATAATAAAATGACATTTTCACTAGGGAAACAGATTCTTGGTAATTTTTTCTGGCAGGATGTATTTCAAATGAAGCTACTCTCCTCCTTCCAACTTTACATAAAACAACACTATTACTGTGTTTAGTGTTTCAGTACTTTTGCCCTCAACCCAAAAACTTAATAGTATATTGTGTCTCCATCAACAGGATTACCAGATCATAAAAAAGATTTCCTCCAATTGCAACACGTAATAAAGTATTATATTATGGTGGAATAGCTGTGCTTTAAATTATAATGTCTAATTAAAAGCTATAAATGCAAGTCCATTAGGTTAAATTTATCAGCTCTCTTCCATAAATTAACAGTAGATGATCATTCTTAATGAAGACCTCAGACCAAAAAACCCCAGTGGATTTATCCTGAGGTGTACTATTTATATAGCAACTTGTGTTTTCTTGATATGGAATGCAATCACACATTACGCCTCTCCCACTAAAGCCTACTGCACAGTCTGGAAGCCAAGGAAGAAGAACAAGGAACTATAACCACAATACCAAGATGACAACCTTTCAAAGAAGGAAAGTTACCCAGGGAAGCAGTGGACTCTCCATCCCTGGCAGTGTTCAAGGCCAGGATGGACAGGGCCTGGAGCAACCTGGTCTAGTACAAGGTATCCCTTCCCATGGCAGTGGGCTAGAACTGGGTAATATTTGAGGCTCCTTCCAACCCAGGCCATTCCGTGATTATATGATGCTATGAAAATGGGGCGAAGCTATAGATTGTGGGGGGGAAAAAAAAAGCCCAATTAATCTAGTATACGCTACCAGTATTGTCCCAAAATTCCCAGCAATCAGGGTTAATCTCCCTTGTCTTAGAATATATGGTAGGTGTCACAGAGAAGATTTTAAGTCTTTCAGATCAAAATCTTTATGAAGAAAACACTCGTTCTGGATCAAGGACACCAAGATGTACCATACCAACATCAGGCTACTTTTGTCTTGCCAGGAATCCAGCACGTGGTCTCTTGCTTGCAACTCCAGGCTGCAAACACAGTTAAAACGTCACGTCAAGCAGCACTGCTTAAATTCTTCCCTAACTGCTAAAAGAAATCCAGCGGAATGAGAGAAAGCAAAAGCAACTGCTAAAGGGCAATATCACATTGCTGGAGGAGGCGGGTGAGGCTTATGCTTAGGAATGCCCCACATCTGCTGGCAGGTGTGCAGAGAAGCTGCTGAGTGTTTGGTGCCAGGCTGCTGTGCTGACCCCGCTGCTCTCCCTTCATGAGATCTGACTGACTGTGATGTTCACAGGAAGCACTCGGCCAAAATTGCTTATTCTTTGCTGCGTGCCAGGAGAGACTGATCTTTCTTGTCACCTCCTATGCTGAAGGAGAGCAGAAATGAAACCACGAACAACTGCACGTGACGGGGGAGCAGTGCTCCTGGCTTGGCTCCGTCACATGCTGGAAAAATCACTGGGAGCCTGGATCCTCGGAGCAGCTCTGGGACACTCATGACACTGTGGAGATGACAGCAGAAATCAAACCACTCCCATGCCTAAATCCTGGCCAGCAGAGTCACTTCTCTTGCTCCACGTAGAAACAAAAATCAAGAGCAGGGCTTCATAAATGAGCATAAATTCAGTGCTTACATCTCCCTGTGACCAAAGGTGAAAAATGTAGGTTTGACACTAATTTCACTGTCTAAACCCCTGTAATCTCAGACCCATAATCATCTGGATGTAACATCTGGAGCATATCTAAAAGTTTAAACTGGGTCTGCTGCTCTACTCCATATGAATTTATAGTAAAGATGATCTCTCACAAAAGGTAGGAAACTGAAAACTGGCAAGTACTGGGCTATGGAAAGTTTGTTCACATTTTTTAATGAACACATAGAAATATGGTTGCTGCAGAACCTGAATGACAACACTGTCCTCCTGCCAATGGACCTCTCATTCTTTAGGCAAGACTAATTTCCTTTTCACTGAAAATAAGTTTGCAAGTGGTTCTATTATCACTATTCTGGTCACGATTCATTAAAACATGCATAAAAATAAAACTGTATGAAAAATTGATTCTACAATAGATCAAGTGTCTTTAAAGTACAACATTACATTCATGCTTTTTAATTATTTATGGCTCATGGCAGTCATTGCACTGATTTGGGGGAGAAAAGACTGAGCACCAGGCCACAGTTAGATCCTAAATTATGGCTTTAGAACAGTTGTTCTTTGTTGATTTCACATATGGAAAGCAACTCCTCTCAAAGAAGACAAACCCACTTTCTGTGTTCTTTAATGCTAAAGACATCATATTAGTTACTGCTTCATAAAGCACACATAAACCTGGCTGTAGGGGGTCATAAAGAGCATCCTAGGATATGTTTTATGACTGCTTGGCCAAGGCAGCCTGGAACAAAGGTCTGTGGCAGAACTGCACTGAGAACTTGTATTGGTAGCAGGTTGCCCTCACCTCACTTGCACCAATGCGTATTTCCCTCACAGTCACCCAAGGTGGGAAATTTTAGACTTGGGAAAAGCAGTATGCTATCAATTCATGGTTGGCTAGCAAATACATACATTTCTAAAGGACTTCGAAAAGGTCACTTCAGTAGCTCACCTCATGTCTGTTATATTTTATATTTAGGTGATTACACTCTTACCTTCCTGAAAGCTAAACATCTTAACCTCTTTGAAACATCACCCTCAGTCAAGAAACATGTTCTACTGAGTTTGTCCTCATTTTCACTCAACCAAAATCCCATTAAAGTCAAGTGTACTTCTTTTTTTTTTTCCCTCTCAATATTCATTTACCAACGAGAACAGGACGTTTTATCCCCAGGTGGTAAAAGCTCACATATGGAAATATGTTTAATTGGTTTAAAGATTTAAATATAAACTCCTCTCATCCCCTCCTCACTGAAAAGGCTCTCCCAACAACTGAGAAAAAACACTCAACGTGAGACAGAAATGCACAAGACTGCGTTGCCAGCCTTATAAAGAAACTCTTTAGCAAAGCTTTAGTGCTTTTGATCAGAGAGTTTATCCCCATGTAGACTGAACAGAACAACCTAAACCAAGCAACTCTGCTTTTCCCAAAGCATCTCCTAGGCACCCTTGTGGTGTGTGTGATCAATCGTAGCCAGCAGCCTCCGCTCCGACAAGCACTGCAACCACAGCTCCAGGGAAAGGGACACTGCCACATCAAAATGTGGGACTCTGCTGGCACTGGGGTGCCAGGAATCCCCAGAGGCAGGGGATGGGAAGGCAGGGACAGGAAAGAAGCCAGGCCAGATGTTTTCGGCCTCATTTCACAACTGCCCCAATTGCTGCCATTTTCCCTCTGCCTCCTGCGTGTCACAACTTCTTTCTTTTCAAATGTAATCTTTAATCTCATTTTCTGCTACCATCGCCAGCACTTACTGGTGAAGATGTAAGCACTGTAGAAAAACTGGCATTTATCTTATTGGGATTTACACCACACTGAACTGTACTTATTAGAATAGAAATATAAGGATAATTAAATCACATATGCATTGCAGGAGAAATGTGGCATTTAAAAATACTATATTGCTATGCTGTCCATGAACTAGTGCAAAATTCAAAGTTTAAAATGCAGTCTTGTTAATAACTAAAAAGTATAATGAAAGTTAAGTTTTAGAAATTAAGAGTTCTTTCTCATTCCATATATTCTGTTTTTTTCTATTTCCTCCTTCCCCTCCCAGTACAACTCATCAGGTTAGGTTCACTTTTCTGCACAGTTATTTCTAAATTCACCTAATTTTACCGAATTACTAATTAATGGAGAAACAGCAAACAGGTACCTAACAGAATCACACAAAATGACAAATATAAATATGGGAGACCAAACCAGCTCGTGCTACCTCCTGCTTGGAGCTGACACTCCCTATCCTTCTGTAACACGTGCACAATAACCCACACACACTTTCCTATGCTGTTTGCTACATATAGCAATTACATTTTACCTAATGTTACTTTAAAGTAAAGCCAACCCCTCTGTTTCCATCCACACCACACACAACAAACACACTTCATGGACACACAGTCCCTGCACCACCTGTGCTTCAGGAGTGCTGTCACCTGTACACAGTCCCTGCACCACCTGTGCGTCAGGAACCACGAAGGGTTTTGGCAGAACTAACTCCAAAGAACATTTGGAGGGAAAGGGAAAGGTGAGGTGATTAAATGTGCAAATTACGGGAGACAAAGCACAAGAATACGGCAATATTTTGCTGTTTGGAACATTTTTTTGTCGTAAAGGGCAAACATGCAAAGCAGCAGGATCAGTTTTTCAGCCCCAAGCCTGATGCCCAAGAATTTACCTCTGACAACCTCTTCCACAGACTCTGTGGTCGTGGTGGTAGTGGTTGCAATACTGGTAGTTCTTTCAGTTGCCTCCTCATATTCTTCCTCTGTCTCTTCTTCAATTTCATCACCATCATCATCATCGTCATCAGCATCTTCATCTTCCACAACAGTTAGCTCCTCATCTTCCTCTGCTCGTTCTTCTGCTGCCTTATCATCGCTAAATGAAGAAAATGATCATGAGGTGTCAGCAACAAAATTACTCCAAGGTAACACGAGAAAACATTTCATTCAAAAACTCTCTAAGGACAAACAGTTACCTGTTCCTCAATCTCCCTCCCTTCCCTTTAAATTGAAAAGAATCAAGGACTCTGGAATGTCCCAAATAGTAAAAAATGCTAAAGAACTGCCAAAAAAAAAAAAAACAAAAAAGAGTCAACATTAGCAATGCAGTGGGGAAACTAGCAAGATGCCTCACTGGAGCTCCAACTTTTGCACAGGGATGGAAGCATAATCCCCATCAGCAATAGCATATTTTGACAGTTGAATAACGCTATAAACGTACTCGCTCCATGATGCCATCAACCAGCCGATTTTTATTTTGAAAGAAGATCAAATTTGCTTAAAATGCACTCGGTTGATAAGCACACAGGAGCAAGTTCCTCAGGACTCTCTCACCCAGGACACAGCTTGTCCAGAGTCTCCCTGTGGACTACCTGCATGCCTTTCATAGAAGACTACCAAGTGCTGAACTGACCTTGAATTACCTACACCAACTGCAGAGCTTTTCCTTCTGCTGTTACAAGTGCTGTGTGAATGGAAAGGACACTTCTACAGGATAACAGCAGGAAATACTGTTGACTATCAAATGCATTTGGTGGATTAATATGTCAAGCATCTTCTGGGATCACTCTTAGTTGTAAGTGATATAGATAACAGGTCAAAAAATGTACGTTCGGCTACTGCTGCCTTTGAAATACTTCCTAAACTCAGTTCCCAGCTGTGGCAAGGTTTCAGCTTTGTTAATCTGATCTTCCACTTGAACTTTACTATTAAAGAATAAATTATCTTTAAATATTTAAACATGCAGTGACTTTCTGTCACCTTCATGCACAAATGGGTGTGAATCTTTTTCACAGCATTGCAATATGCTTGAACAGCCTTCCAGGTGAAGTTAACAACTCCTTCAACTCATTTTGGAGACCAAGCCTTTAATATTTCATTTTATATTATGTTGCCTACTACAGCTTTGAAAGTGAATTCAGCAAAAAATAAGACAGTATGATTGCTTTTTAATAAGGCATTAAGAAGTTAAGAAATGTTGATAAAGTTTTTGTAGGTCACAAATCTGACTCTACCAGGAGCAAGTTAAGTCTCTACACAAACACAAATGATTTACCTGTTTCCTTCTCCCCAGAATATCTGGCCTTCAGAAACAGGAGAGAGACTTAAAATAATACTGAAGCTTTCCTGTGGGGAAAACCCAGAGGGGTTATACAGATAGATGTGGTTAAAGCTACCTTGCAGAAGAGTCTGCATACAAGATGACTTGTTGCCATTTACACAGGAGAAAAGATTTAAAAGGGGCACAAACCCTCTTGGTTTTTATCTTAATTTTCTTGATTTCTAAAAACTTGCTTAGAAATGTCACTGTCTCCAATGTACAGTTTCCATCGAAAAACTGATTTCATTATGTCTGAAATCCAACTTCACTTTTAGTAACTCTTTTCTGAACAATGTATATCTTCTCTATTTTTTTGGTCAGGTGTTTTTCCTTTTTACAAGCATGAAATAAACACTATATATAAAAACTATCACCTTTGAACCGCAAGAGTGAGGTGGATCTGTCTAGTCCAGTATCTACAGTTGATCTCCAGGTTAAGGGGCTTCCAGTTTTGGCTCACTACAGACATTTAAACTAGGCATTCTGACTATAAGACATCCAAATTTTGATCAAGAGCATAAAATACCACATGTCTATCAATATTGAAGAAAGATGGTCTCTGTCTTTCACCTAAACTACAAACACATTTTTAAAAAAAACCCAAAAAAACCCAAAACATGTTTTTAAAAAACTGCAATTATTTTTCCTCTTTGTTTCATGTGAATGATCACTCCCAGACACCAGCAAGCTCATAAAGTTAAAAAAAGGACAACAAAAACAATCTAATGAAACAAAGTCAATTAGTCACATGGCAGGCACTTCAACAGTGATTTGCATGCGTGCATCCAATATCCATCTGTTTTTAGCCACACAGAAGCAACCAACTTAGTCAGGCCACAGCATTTCGCTGTGAAATTTTCACCATCAAGGCCAAGCTTTTTTTTGGTTTGGTTTTGGATTTTTTAATTATTATTATTATTTTTAGGAGGCATGGTGGTGAAGAGCACCATGCAGGGATGAAAGAGGACAGTTCTCTGCGTGCCCTGGCTGGCTGTGCCTGCCATTACAGTGGGCCCTGGTTCCCTCTCCAGGAACTTAACAGAAGCAAATGCTGAAAGGGTAGCCCTCACCTTCCTCTTCTTTATGACTTGCTGCTAGCTGAAAAACTAGACATCTGAGAATGTGAAAAAAGAGCCAGAAGTGGTGGGAGACTACATCAGTTTATGGGATCAGGCTGCTGAAAATATTCTACAAAACTTGCACAAAAATGTACTACAATATTACTAGAATATTCTTACTACAATTTTGTTCTAGTAAACTCCTATTTGTGCTAGCTATTCTGCAAAACTCAGTCACAAGGGTCATATTTGACAGAATTATGTTTTATTCCATGTTTCAAGAAACAGAAACAATGGAAATAGAAGTGGATTTCCCTCAGATTTAGATTTACCAAAATGGAAGTGACTTTGCATATTTTTAGTACGAGTAAAGTATAGGTCTTGTAAGAAACATGACACGTGCCCTTGGGTGTTTTTCCTTGGATTTAACCACTGTTATCACCCTGGCTCTTCTTCAAAGAGCACGCATGTGAGAGGGACGACAGAGGATAACACAGAAGGGAATGAGCATCTACAACATCTGGAATTACAGCACGAATTTTTCCAATGGGGACAGACCGCTCCCTGCTGCACCCTGCAGAGCTGTTTCTCCCCACCATGCTAAACCCTCTGGTACCATTCACATTTCTCAAGTAGCACCATCCCAGTGCTGTTTCCCACACAGCACACCTCGCTTCTGCACGTCTTGCACCTCAGCAATCAGTTTAAATCTGCTGTTTTCCAGCAAACAGTTACTACCAAATGCATGTGGATACTCGCATTTTTCTCAAAAAATCCTGGAGTTTTGTTTAACGTACGTAGCAGATGTGCTTGCTTCTTGGTATTATTATTACATTTTACCTTCCTCTGTAAACAAGTATGACTCTGGCTTGCTTCTCCTGGAAGCACAATACTTTGACAGCTTTTTCTGTCTATTCCCTTGATACCACCCCAGCCAGGATTTTATTAGCACCACAGACTGCAGTGTCTCGTTTACAAGAATCTGTTGACATTTCACCTTAGCTTAGTGGTGCTGGTGACATGATTTTTCAAAGGCTGCTCAAAAAAATTACTTGATGCACTGACAGGTTCACAAATTTGTAAAGCCGTATTATCATCAACTGAATTTAACAGTTCAGCAGTAAACAAGAGAGGGAAATTGTTAGGCTTGAATGCAGCCATGAATACACCTGCAACCCCTCCCAACATCTCAGTTTCCTGTCTGCGGAGACTTTTGGCAAGGAGGGCCAGCACTTCCCTTTCATAGTGGACATCATGGCTGTGAACCTTCTGCTTCAACCTCCTCACATTTAAGATCCATTTCTCCCATCATGGAAATGATGCTACTCTTGAGCCCAAGTAGCACAAGGGATCATTAATACAAATCATGTCCAGTCGTGTGTGTGGTGAAACAGGGTATTTGAAGGTTGGTGATGTAAGTTCTATTTCTGATGCCACCGACACTCTGGGCCTCCAGGCAGCTTTAAGATGTACTCAGTTCCCTCCTGATTCCAACAGGAACATACTGACCACTTCAGTGGGCATATTTCTGGCTTTTAAACACAAACCACTGCACAGCTCCTACTAGTATGCACCTAAGCATATAGTTACAAGCAATATTTAAACCATGGACCTGTAAATGCATATCTAGTAACTTACTCTCCCCCATCCCTCACTGGCACCAATGTATTATTTATTCCTTTCACTTGCACCAATGTATAATTTATTCCCTTCACTTGGAAGCGTGCATCGTTCTGTTACTTTGTGAAGGTAAAACTGAAGTAAAAAAAAAAAGAGAGCGAAGGAAAGTCAACTATGTTACTTCTTGATGTTCAAGAAATAAGAAAACATTAGTAAATGGAAGTTTTCTTTCTGTATTCCAATAATCTGCAACAGTGACAGATGCGGAAAACAGATGACAACAACAATGAATTTTCCTTTCTAATGGTATTTCAGAAATAATGGGGCTGCAGCACAAGCTACACTTTAAGAAGTTTCGCCTCTGCAACTGTTAACTTCAGACAAAAACATGACAAAGTTTTCAATTTAGGATGACAAATAACCATGGACTAATTACCGGTATTGGGAAGTGTCTCCTGTTTGTCTGCAATAAACACTGATCCATTTTGGTGTAATTTTACCATGATCTTGGCCAAGTAACTTGAACAAAAATGTATATGCCATCAGCAAGTTAAAGAAAGAATGCAAAGGTGTTCAAGACAGGCGTTTTAATAGCTGGAAAGATTAGCATTCACTACACTTTGCAACTGTATTTTATCACAGACAGAATCCACCCATCTCAACCCTGGTTTTTACCAGCTACCAAGCCTGAGCCAACAGCTGGAGGAAAGCTAATTCCAGGACAGGAACCAAATCAGCAGCAGCAATAAGCTGCTGCCCGGGCACAGAGAGCAAGGCCAATGTTGGCTCCAGACAGCTGTGGGAATTATCAAAGGAAAAGCAATTCCTGCCTGTGCTCTTTCAGTCTAGCAGGCTGAGCTGATGGCAATTTATGCATCTGTAACCTTTACCACTGCAGGTGCCATCGTCCCAGTTTCCAGGCTCTTGTGCTTCACCTTCCCAAAAGCCCCAAACCCCAACCCCTCTACAGCTCCTCCAAAGGAACTCCAGGACAGCTGGGATGCAATGGGATTGTCAAGTGTTCCACCTGGGTTTAGCTCTGCTTCCAGATAAAGAGTAATGGTGAACACAGACACATATTTATCCTTGCGTATAGGAAAGCTTGAGAGCACAAATTCCTTCAGCTGTGAGAGGAAAAACAGACAGATCCAACAGTGAACCTCTACATGCCTTACGAGTTAATGCCTTGAAAGAAAACACAAAACAGAAACACAAAGCAAATTATGAGAGTAAGACATACGCTTGGAATCAAAAAAAGAAGATGAGTGCATTTGAGGTGGCCTAATTACCAGGCTTTTGGTTAAAAGCAAACCTGAAAGCTAACAAGCAAAGAAACAAATACTCCCTCAACAAACCTGCATGTCTGAGGCCTGCGTATTTTCCACTTAACATTTTTCCAAACCCTGCATGCTAGAAAAGTTCTTTCTGAACTGAAATCTCAAAGGATGAGATTTCTCAGAAACAAGAGTTTGATCCCACCACCACACCCTGCATGGTGTCACTAGTTAAACATTTGAGCCAACACAGGAACTACTTAAAGCTAAAAAACGAAGTGGATGGTGCACTTTGGCACATGAGCACTTTTCCCACTGTACTCTGCTGTTTGACTTTGGCACACAAGCTGACTTCAAGCCTATATAGGTAACTATGTGATACTGAGAATTCAGGCAACAGATTTAAACAAGACCCACCAAAGCAGTTTTGCATGAGGTAAGGAGAGGAAAAGAAGTAAAACACAAGCATGAAATGAAGGTCTAAACATTCACCTTTAAAGTCTATGAGTAAGGGATTTTAAGGAAGCCATCTGTTTTTTTGAAGCATTGGAGAGGTGGGAATAGGCAGCAGGGCAAGAATTGAACTGCACTGCAGTTGTGAGATTAGGCACAGAGCCAGGAAAGAAAAGGGTTATGCTAGACATCCAGTGCATGAAACTGATTTTTTAAATGGCTTACTGGCATCAAAGTCTGCAAAATTACAGAACTGAAAGCCTGACCCACAGCAATGTTTCTGGTCAGCCTGTTAAGTGACCACAAAAGCAAAAACTGTTCCAAAAGTGCCTTGGTTATTATCAATAGGGTTGGATTATGTATTAGGTTAGTAAATTAGGTATCTCGCACGAGGAAGAAACAACGTCACATCTGGACACACAAACACCTATTAAGAGATCATTAGACTTCAAAGATGGGCACCTTCCATTGCACAGCGAGTGGGGACAGGCAATTCATAGTCACAGCGTTTCTCAGACATTCATGTCACTCCTAATCATTGTCTTTTCTGTTTTCCTTTACTGAAGAGGTTAAATGATCTTTGTTTTCACATTTTCTAATGGAAAAGAATAACCTATTTCAAGGACTGCTTCTGAGTTCTTAGACAGAAAAAACAACTGAATTATGTGCTTCAAACTCTCTCTCCTTTTACTGTAACTAAGCTTTCATACAAAAATGGTAACAAAAAATGTGCCTCTTTTCATTAAATTTGTAGAAAACAAGAAAAGTTGGACTAAGAATCTTTCAATCCAATTTTTAAATAGAACACTTTCACAAACCAAGCACACATTCCTTGCCCTACTGCCAACAGATACATTTACCTTTTTCCACCATAATTAAACAACATCGTTTATACCATTAGAAATTTCTTTCCATGGCTGAGTTGCTTAAAAAGCCACATGCACAAGGTAGCATGTAACATTTCATCTCACAGAAGGTACCTGTTGACTGACAGGCAAGAAAACTTTCAAAACTGACCTAGTTTTCTCTCTGAAACAAAGCCTTTGGTGGTGTTACTGTTCTGACAGTTCTCTGAAGAAGATGAAGGATTCAACAAGAAGTATCTCATTTTTAAAGAACATAATAATAATATATTTAACCCATATGCTTTCTTGCTTTGATTATTTTTGCTGAAGAGAAAGTTAGAAACTAGAAAATTAGACATACCTGCAAACACACACAATCAGGCTTTGTGAGCCTGATGAAACTGTATAAATATGCTCCAAATCCTGACAGAAGAAATGCATTAAGAGGGAATGTGATGGAAGAGGGCTGAGGTAAGATCATCTGCACAGCTCTGTTGGAGCCAGCTTGAGAATCAGCAGAAAAATCTGGATCTGTTACAAGACGTTTCTTTCCACAAAACTTCTGCTGCACTCAGAACGAAATATTCAGAGTTTCTTTATCCCATCTGCTATCCTACTGCTCATCCAATGCAGACAGTGTGAACTCTGTACCAAACCAAGTATTTGCCCTACTTGTGGAATCTGTCATTTTGGTGTCCTCACACAGGGACAACAGGGGAAAACCAGAAGAATGATTGTTTTACAGTTGAGGAAAAAAACCCCAAAGAAAACAAAACCACCAAAAAACCACCAGAAGCATGCAAAAATTCTGAATGTTCAATTTAAGACACTGAATAACATTTTTTTCCAAGAACATGTCATCTTAAACTTCTTAAATACAGCTGCCACTAGCAGCAGCTGCAAGAGGCCAGAACTTCTGCAGAGCAGATTACCTCCACTCACACAGGCAGAAGAAAAAGAGGCACCTTTCATACTAAATTTTTTTATGAAGACTGCAGCATGCCAAGCCTATCAAAAGACTTCTGTGGCAGAAACAAGCACAGATCCAGTTCTCCAGGTCATCATTTTACTTTTTAAGCCTTTTCTTCTTCACTCAGGTCACAATTTCAGTGTTATTTTTTCCATCAGCAGGGATCAAACTAGAGATCCCACATGAAGGAAGGGTTTGTCATCATGTAATCAAGCCGAAACATTTGCATGCAAGATAAGAAACCTTGTCTGGCAGAAATAAACAGCCTGTATGTTTTTGGTGTTTCATCCATGTATCCCAAGTGTGTGGCCTTTGTTAGAAGGATTTGCCAGCTCAGCATCACTGCAATTACCTCTTAAAGCAATGTGCTGTTTCATCGATTACAGTCTAACTTTTCTTGTCCTAAGAAGAAATCCAGAACTTACCAGTCTTGCTAATCATTACTGTTCTGCTGTTTCTATGCTTCCAAAATTTTAACAACCTCCAAGATAAAAAGATTAAGAATTGTTATTAAAAATATATATGATGAGCTGAATATTAAGTAACAGCCAACACGAGTGACAAACTCCATTAATATAACAATGTGAGACACAGACTATGCTAACAGAATAGGAAATATGGAAATAGGACAAAATACTTCTAAGAGTTCTTCAACATAAGCAGTAATATTATAATATTATACTGTATATTACACAATTTTGTGATGACTTAGTATAATTTATAAAGACAAGCGATTAAGCTTTATCATTAAAATATTTATAAAAACACAGCAGTTTTCAGGTAAGCTCTACTGTTAATAGATCGGCTTAGAACAGATATAAAACTATTTCATTTTCTAACAGTTCTACCACAAAAATCAAGATGATGTAAACTTCTGACCAATTAGCTCAAATGTTATATTGCAAAAAACCTTCCACACTACCTCCCTAAATGAATAGTTTCCCTGAAATACCAATTTAGTGATGGATAACTCTTGTACTGCAAAATTCACTTATTTAAATAATTGGTGTTAAAGCCTATTCATAAAAAACTTCAGGGGGACAAGAAAAAAAAAAGCAGGAAAAACAAAGGAAGCTTGCAATTCCTAGTGTTCATTTCAAGGCACTGACTCCCAATTAGGAACAATTTGTATTAAGACAGCTGATGAAAACACGTCCTCTGGCTGTGCCCTGCTCCTGTGTCACAGACAACTGAGCTGCCCACCAAGCAGATCCTGAATCACTGCAGCAGGCAAAGGTCTCAGTTTTCCTTAAAATTTCAGGGTTATGAACAGCCTACAGTTCAGCCTGCACAGTATGGAAAAGGGGAAATCATTTTATCCACCCGAATGCAAGTAATTTCCTGCTTCTAAAGCAGAACCTGCAGTACAGGCCCTTTGTCCAGTTTCATGTCTAGTTCAGCTTTACCAGCTCAAGTGCAGGGGAGTGGAGCATGGGGTTAGGTTTTTTTTTTTCATGTTATGGTTTTTGAAAGAATCATTTAGGAGATTCCCACTGGAGCATTCCTCACTGAAATTTTAGAAATTTGCTTACATCCATGAGAATTCATTGTTTAACCTGAGTGACAAGATGGCTTGAAAACAGATGAACACTCTAAAGATAAAATGATAATTTTCTCCTTCCTCCAGTGACAATGTTTCCAATGAAGAATTTAGATTTCTTTTTCTTGATCAATAATACTTTTAGCTTTCCAACAGCAAAAACTTCAAAAGGAAGAACAACTGAGCTGGGGAAGGGTCTGTTGCACAAGTCTTATGGAGAATGGTTGAGGGAGCCGGGGGGGCTCAGCCTGAAGGAAAGGAGGCTCAGGGGAGATCACCTCTCTCTACAATTCCCAGGTTATAGTGAGGTGGGGGTAGATCTCCCCTGCCATGTCTCAAGTGAAAGGATGAGAGGAAATGACCTGAAGTTCCACCAGGGGAGGTTCAGATTAGATATTAGGAAAAAAAAAAAAAAATTCACAGAGAGAGCGGTCAGGCATTGGATTAAGTTATCCAGGGAGGTGGTGGCGTCACCATCTCTGAAAGTGTTCAAGAGATGTCTGGATGTGGCACTTGGGGATATGGTTTAGAGGTGATTATGACAGTGCTGTTGGTTATGATGCTGATTGTTGGACTAGAAGATCTTGAAGGTCTCTTCCAATCTTGATCATTCTGTGATCCTACATTTTTCAGGCAAATCTTTTGGATTCAGAGCTGGACTTCCAATTAAGGGCCAGATTTTTGACTCAATGCTGCAAGACAACACCAAGAACAATGCGAGAGAAGAATGGTCAAGATACACAATGTCACTGCACGCTAGATACAAGCATGAGGAAACAGAAAGTAAAGGATTTAAGTAGCAAAAATCTCTGAAAGATCTGGCCCTCCCTCATGACTTCTTCCTCCCTAGCCCTCCATTAGCCAGGCAGTTCCTCAGCCATGCAGCCCTTCCCCTTGCAGGGGGACTGTAACAGCCCAGGGCTCACACGGCTGCAGCACAACTTTACTCCAGGTATCTGAGCCAGCCTCCTCCCTCCAGCTGTAAGAACACCACCACCACACGACTCCTCTTAGTTTTGCCTTTTTTTTTTCCATGTTCAAGCCATGTTTCCTTCCTCCAGCAAATGCCAAAGGAAACAGAGTATCCATCAAAGAAATAGATAAGGAAGATTAGAGCATTTTGATTACTTATCTCCCTGGTCAGACAGAATGCAATGGGTAGAAATATCCCCAGGACAGACAATCCCCCACTAAAGGCTCTCTTTTCATGTTGTATTTCCAAATACATTCTTGTGGGGGTGGATGGAGAGACGAGCAGGGGAAAAAGATGGATGTAACACAGGGAGATGTAGTGGGGAGGGAAACAGGGCAAGAGGATTTCGTGTTTCAGACAGTCTTTGCCAATGAACACCATGAGCACAGAAAACGCCATGGAGTTTGCAGCATTTACATACTTTCATCTGCATTTGCAGTTAAAACATCAACATCTTCCTGGCTCTGGCCTGCAATACATCTCCCACTTACTTGGCATGCAGAGACCCAAACAAAGGGAATTAAGCAGAAGCTAGTCAAAGTAACACTTGCAAAAGGAAAGAGAATTTTCCAAGGGGGAAGTGAAATGACTAAACCCCATTAAATTTGACTTCTAAAATTCTTACACTAACTGTTGCATACTATTAAATTTACTTGATTATGCGTTACTCTTTCGACTTTTAGGTGTTTTTCACAAACTTGTGCCACAGGCAGACATGCCCACTGACTGTCTGCCTACCTTCTGTCAAGGCAGCAGCACGACAGGAGTCTGTGTGTTGTTATAACAGAGCGGGGCACTGTTCAACCATGCTCAATTTAAGGACACCTTGTGACAGCCTGATTTAATGGCAGCACTCCGAGGAATTTAGATTGTAACTAATTTGATGCTGAGGTTAACTCGCAGATGTTTCCAAAGGGCAGAACACGTGTGTTGATATCTTTGTACCATTTAAGTCATAGCTGAAGATGTAAAAAGAGTTAGAAAGCAAAAGAAATTAAATATACACTTCCTCCATGTCAAGTAAGGCTTTTATAACAAATTACTCAGCAAAGCAATTATGCCAGGCCCTGTGACTTCTCTTCCCCATCGAAGCACAGGGTCTCACCTGGAAGCTGTTCAGAGTTACAGGCACATATACAATGCTGCTTTCACCACTAGAAAAACTGACCAGCTTTAAATGCCTTTCTGGATTCCTGGGATTAGAGTAGAAAGAGGCAATTAAGAAAAGTAATTTTTTCCAGATACTACTGACGAAAAAACCCAAAGTTCTTCATCGAGTCATAAAGACATATCACTTTCACTATTTTTTTTTCAGCATCTGGGAGATGAGCACTCATCTTTAAGCTCAGTCTGGTACAGGGTTGCAGAATCAGAAAACAACATGATGATCATGCTATACAGTATAAATTTGTTTTACATTTACTTCACAGATGCCTGATCATCAGTACAAAATAGACTGTGCCCTTTTGGAATATTTATTGTAGTAAAAAACCTACTGTATTAACTATGCTAACGGAAAGTATGAACAAACCATAAAACTTCATTTGCTAGACGTTTCTCATAAACTGTAAACCAAACCATTATAAAATACACTACTTCCCAGAATGTGACATTTACAACACTATTCCATCATTACATCAGCCTTTTATACTTTTTATTCACCAAACAGACAAAATTAATTTGGTCTAACCTGTTGAGGGGAAAACAAAGAGAAATTAAATCTTCTCTTTTTGACCTTGAAAATATATTAAAATGGTCTAGAAAAATGAGACTTGGGTGAAGTTAAGGCACAATCTTCTGTTCCTGAGCTATGGGACTTAAAGAAAAGCTTTCCATACAACTCTCAATAGTAAGACTTATATTGCCTCCGTTTCCCTGCTGTGAAAGAAGGAAAACGACAGCACACTGCTTTCCTAGGGGGAAGGAAAGCCTGGGAGGTCTGACACACCTTGACAGGAAGCTACAGAGAGGCAGATATGAGACAGGTGTAGACAGAGAAGACTGGGAGGTCGCTCCTAAAGATGCTCAGTGCTGGACACCAAGGACACCAAGGCTTCCAGCAAGTGCCCACGTAGAGGCAGGAGGGCCTCCAGGCTGTGCTGAGCTGCAAGGGCAGCCAGAGCTTGCAGGTCACTTGACTGAGCTGTAGCTATGCAGAGAGAGCTCTGCAGTTCTATTGAAAGCCAGCACCTACGTCTGGCTGTCCCTCAGGCAGACTTCAAGGTAAATTTGAATTAAAGGTGTGGATAGCAGCAAGGAAAGCCACTGCTAAAAAATGCTCGTGGCCTCTTTGTCAGAGTTACAGACTGTTTCAGGACGGGCATGACACGGCACAATTTCAAAAGCACAAGTGGATCATCCATCACCAAAATACACCCTCCCACCTTCCTCCAAGGACTGCCAACAAGCCCCACCACAAACAAGTCACAGCCTTTCACATCCAGGCTCAGGTGGTGGCCAGACACTGGGTAGGAAGGACATCTCTCTAGGAGGCACTGCAGCCCAAGCTGCCTCCACATGCCCTCTGACAGTGTGGGCACAACGTGCTGCTGCGCTTTTCTTGCCCCTGCAGCAGAAGAAAACACCCTTGACAAAGCTAAAAGGAAAACGCAGCGCCTCAAGGGCAAGTGTGGGGGGTGAAAACACCACACAGCCTGGAAAAGGCCACTTACACACTGAATGGCTGCAATGTGCTTTCCTCTACACATTCAGAATCGCAAATGCGAATATTTTTAAATTTACATCTGATAGCTTGAGATATAAAATTACCTCAAAACAGATCACCCACATTTGTTCGGTTCTGCTTTGTCATAGTTTTGAGAAAAAAGAATATAATCATCTGCTTTTCAGCCTGTCACCTCTACCTTAAACATGTCACCTTCACTCTGACTTGGGTACTCGTGTAAGGTGAAAAATGTAGGCTTGAGTAAGCACTTCAAACAGCAGTGCTTTAATAGCAGAGAATATTGGGAATTTACCATTAGCAAAGCATTCCCCTAATTTTCATTTCCTTTCTCCCTCGCAGTCAGCTCAGGACTAAGGCATGTATGTATCTATAGCCACACAAACATATGCTCAGATATAAATAAATATACACACACACACAAAATTTGAATTACAACCTACTGCTGTGTAAGAATTCTTTTTTTTTTTTTTAACATGACTAAAGTTCAAGAGTATTTTTGGCTCCAATATATGCAGTTTAAATGTAGTTGGGAAGCTAAAGAGGCAGCAAGAAATATGAGTGAGTCAATCTAAAAGAACTACAAATTGCTTGGCTCTTCATCTGGAGATGAAGTACAAGTGCCCCATAAAAGGATCTTTCATTTTCCTTCTGCAAGCACTTCTGTGGGAGGGGAGGGTAAAAAAATAAATCACTATTTGCTTGGAACTTCAGAAATGGATTGAAATGCAATTACAGCTCCCATTCCTAGAGGATACAAAATTTATGAAGTTATTCTTGAACTCATCTATTCAGATATTAAACTGCCTTATGAAGAACAAAATGGACTAGAATAGTAAATTAAATGTTCAGTGACAAACACAAAAAAGACAGAAATAAAGAGGGTATCTGTCTTACAAACTGAAATACTCTACATCCCTGTGAGCTCCTTCATTTAAAAGAATTTTGGAATCTTCGATCTTATATCTATGTATATAAAAGACGTACTTTATATATAGGTATATATACAATAAATATAAGTTACCTATATAAAATATGTAATAGGTATATAAGATAGCTCTATCTTGCATGTATATATAGATATATATATGTATAAAAAATGAAAAAACCCAAACATTTCAATTAGAACAAGGTCTGAACTCATTTCTGATTCTAAGAGAACATTTAAACATCCAATCAAAATCTAAATTAAATATACAGAAATGACACAGCAACAGTCCAAGGGCTGCTTTACAAATCCTACTGGAAGGGTTATAAATAGTGACACTGACAGATGTTACAAGTACAAATCAGAAGAAAGCCCAAGAGCATCAATATGGAATAAGCAAAGTTGCTTGATGCAGGCTTCTTTCATCAAACAGTCTGACCATTCACTCCTGTTTATGACAGAAAACTGGAAATTACCATGAGGAAATATTATTTTAAATTTTTTCCATTATTAACAAAGGACTCTTTCCTGTAACACTTACTAATGCTTTGTCAGGAAAGATTTGGATGCCCACCATGATATGGTTTCTAATTATTCTAGGTCTTAATGCCATTTCATTGCATCAAATTACAGCAATTCAATCTCTGTCCTTCATTTCTGCACTGTTCTTCAAATTGTTTCCATCTGGATTATTAACAAATCCAAACGTAACACAAATCAGAACTATTAACTTTCTATATTATTCACATAATTCGGTCCCCATTTATTTTCTCTCCTTGAAGCCGCTTGCAAACAGCCCCAAGTTTTAGATTTTGTGCATTATTTGTACAAGAAAAGAAGTAGAAACACTGCATTAGCACAGTATGAAGAGATGAAAGCCTGGGGAACACAAACAGAATTTAAACGTGGGTCTGAGTTTATGAAGAAAGCCATCGAGAGTTGTTTGCATGGACGTAACAGGGTACTCTGCTCTCACAACTGCTGTCTAACTGCTCAGGAGAGTGATATGAAAAGGCTTTAACAGCACCAGACCACTCAGGTGCAACACAGTCACAACCCATATCCAGCTCAAAATTAGCTGACGTGCACAGGGGATGGGAAGGGTAAGGACAGGGATGGAATCTTCCCGTCCACCACTGCCTTGCAAAGGAAACCTCCACGATCCTTCTCAACAGCAGCATATTAACAATCTTTCAAAGGCAAGATATTAAAACACATTTTCCTTTAGATCATGTCTACTGATTGTCAGCAGAAGAATATTCTTATGGCAATAATGGCACACAGGTAATGCCTATTAGGAATTAAGGCATTTCACAAAACCTCCACTGGTTGTGTTTATATACAGCACCCCAGACTGCACATGAAGCATCTTGGGAGCACACCATTTATCATTTAGTTGTCAGAAAGTATTTAAGCATTTTTGTTAGAGATATGGCAATATTTCTCACTGAAGAAATTATAAAGGCATTAAAAAGCACAGTAACTATTTTAACAATAAACCTTTCTGTAGAAGGCTAAAAAAAAATTGAGTAGAACACTGATGCTTCCAGCCACTGTAGGTGCAAGTTTATGTATAAGGTGCAGAGACTCTTCTATGCCAAGGTCTTTTTAGACAGATTTTTGGCACCTTAGTAACAACTTGAAGGGTACAAAGTCACACGTACCTGCCATCTGCATAGTCTGCATCTGCGCCTCCCCACCAGACATCTGAATCATCATCTTCAGCATCAGCTGAATCAAGATTGTCGCTTTCCTCTGCTAAAGGGCAGCAGACAAACTCTACACCACGAAACTTGTCGATCCCACAGGGCAGGAGCATGCCATAGTCGTGCAGATTCATGCTCTTCTCACTACAGGACTGCAGAAAAAGAGGGAAAAAAAGCAGCAACAACATTGTCACGGAGGAAAACTGTAAAAAATGTCACAGACCTTGAGGAAACACGAAGGGCCTGCATATTGCCTTAGGAAGTTGAAACTGGGAAACTGCGTGATCTCTGAAATTTGAAACATGACTTAAGCATTCACAACCTGACTGTAGGTAGCTCCCTACCTGCATCCACTGTAAGCAACAAATCTCCTTTCACCCTTTCTCAGAATCAAAGGCTTGTCTCCTCCCATATACATGACAACTCCATACCCTCCTGTCTAAGATCTCCACGGGTTCTGCCTCATAAACAAAAATTTTGAAGACAGAATAATAATTTGATGTATTAATCCCAATCCTGATGCATTAATGCTATTGAAGACTTCATAGCGTGATAGATTAACATTTGAAATACCTGCTACACTGGAAACACACCGTGTCTGGTCTGACACCTCTGCCAGTACAGTACCTGCTAGCCTTGTTTGGAAAACAGTCAGTCGTGCATAATTATACTTTAAAGATATAGTGATGCATGACAGGTGAGAAAAGGAAAATAGCTCAGTGGTGCACAGTGATGATGTTCTTCCAGGCTATTGACATTTCAAGTTTGTGAGTACTTCAAATGGACTGGAATTTCCCTGAGTGAAGGTTTGTGTCTTAAACGCTTCATTTAAGTACGACTAAAGCAAGAACTGAAAATCTGAAAAGCTGCTGAGCACATATCAAATTTCATCTCCAGAAGGTGGGACAACATACAAACTAAGAGATTCCATAAAAAAAAAAAAAAAAAGAAGTCAGAAATCTTCTTGGAAGCTCATCTCAGTTTTTATTTCTAAAACCTCTCTACGTAAGGAAAAAATGTCCAAAACACACTATTAGGTTTATTTCTGTTTTCACTAAAGCACTGTTAAATCGTAAAAACTCTGAGCTTGACTGCAAAATGTCTTTGGCTAGTCCTAGTCTGATCAGCTCTCCTACCCTTTTCTGCTGAATTTCACACAGTGCACTCCCTGAGGCCTGTTTGATCTCTGTGGGTACTTGGCATACCAATATCCATGATAAATAATGGATGATATCCACCCAGGGTAATGATTTGAGGCAAATCCTGTGCATTTAGTTCCAGCACTAACACGGGAAGCCAGAGGAGGCAGAAAACACAGGGGGTGTATGACTGAATGTGAGGGGAAAAAAGCAATGCTGTGAAAGAGGGTCAATGCTCAAAGGTCGATGGCAAACGTTCAGTCATGGACTCTGACGTGCTTCGACTCCCATTTCCTACCCTCTAAGACAGAACAGAATGCCATTCACTCAAACATTTGCAAGTTCTGCTTTTTGTTTTCCGTGTTGCTGCTATATTTTAATTAATTCTCAGAAGAGTGACACAGCTTTAAAGAAGAAAGGAAGAAGCTTTTAAGACAGATGAAAGTACCTCTTTAGCAACAGTATGCCAGTGCAGGTGAGTTTCACACACATCCATCCTTTCCTGGTGGAGGAACTTGCACTTGTCTGGCACCAGAAGGGCATCACTCACAAACTCGCCCACTGGAAGGAAAACAAAAAAGAAAAAAACACTCAAGAAATATTAATTTTGCTTCCAATACCGCATCCTGTTAAACCTCTGGCTACTCAGAGCAGCTTTGGTGAATGAGCGGCAGGGTCTGTTTGCAGAGAATGGAACAGTTTCTAGGTGGTGCTTCAACTGTGACCTTCTTCCAATTTGCCATTGGAAAGGAGCTCGTGCCTTCAGTCTCAGATGCATTAGGTTATGAAAACCTCAGCATAACAAAACCTACAGGACGCGTTGCAGATGTGTGTGTGGTGCAACATGAAGTGAGGATACAGCCGCAGGAAGGTGGCTACAGGACAGGGAGGCACAACTATATTTTGCATCTTAATAGCAGTAGGGAGAGGGTGTGAAGTGTTCTGAAACGCTTGGGTTTTCCACACGAAACAAATGACACCAACGCATCGTTTCAAAGCATTTGAGAATGTTGCCACTGAATTACAGCGCTAACAGCAACACGGTCAACTTATTTCTCCTGCTGCAGTCTCTCCATTGCACCCTCATTTCATCAGCCACATGAACTCGGGTTAGCCCAGATGACTGATCAGCAAGGAGAGCTCATCAGCCAGGGAACAAGATGATTCATGATCACCAGAGTATCTGGTCACACTGAAGTTGGTGAAGAGCCTTTTTTCTCAAGGACATAACTGACCAAAGAGATGGTTCAGTCTTCAACAGCACAACAAAAATTTACATGCTCATGAAATAAACCCTGCTCACAGCATCAGTACTGACAAGTAAGAAGAAACTCAGCTGACAAGTAACATGATTTATTTGACTAAAATCACTGTAATTCTGTAAAATTCTGGCATTGCAGTTAAATGACCCCAAACCCCCTCAAGGATATTTTTTAAAGGAAAAATTACAGAGTACTTTAGAGAAGTCTATATACTGAACAGACACTGGATTACGAAAGCACAACTCAGCTGGCATAAATCATCAGCTCCCTGAAGCTCATTTGTCTGTAACCTACACGAAACTACAGTTTGTGTTAAATGAAAGAATCGAGGTGGTCCAAGGCTACTAGGAAGTAATAACAGGTTAATTAATCAAAATGAGATGACTGCAAGTTTACTGGTCAGTAGAGGGACATCTCAGGGAGATGATGAAGTGGCCCTTAAGGCTGTCAGTTTTAAAAATAACGAACATCCAGTGCATTGGGAAAAAGCAGAATTCAACATATATACCTTTGCTAATCACCAGTATCTGTATTTTGCATTAAATTCCTTGCCATATTTCAGTGCTTTTGATCTGAAGCCTTTAAAGTCAAGTAGTTTACAAGGAACTAGTAACTAGTTCACTTAACTCAGCTAGATAACTAGGGAAAAAAAAGTATTTTGTTATTTTCGTCCTTCCCTAGCACAGTCTAAAGTCTGCAAATTAACAGAAATGCTTTCTAGAGGTGTCCAAAATAAACTTGCAAAAATAATGAGTTAAAACACTTTCTGGTAACCCAAAATACAAAATTTGCACTTTCATTTAACAAAGTCTCAGTTCTCAGCAGTATCACAAATCCTGCAGTGAAATTTGAATAAATTTGCAGGTTTTTGGGGACCAGCCCGCCTCATACCCAAACTCTCTCAGGCCGTAAGTAACTGGCAACTGCTAATGCTTTAATTTAGTCAAGTGCCTGAGCACTGGGCAAGTGCTCTGGGACTTTACGGCACACTCAAGGGTATAATGGCTTCATGCAGAACTGCAGAGTCCTGCTCCTGGGGAGGAACAACCCCAGGCACCAGCACAGGCTGGGGGTGACCTGCTGGAGCAGCTCTGGAGAAGGAGCTGGGGGTCCTGGGGGACAACGAGCTGTCCCTGAGCCTGCGGTGCCCGGGGGGCCGGGGAGCCCAGTGGGAGCCTGGGGTGCACCGGGAAGAGCAGTGGCAGCAGGTCAGGGAGGGGATCCTGCCCCTCTGCTCAGCCCTGTGGGGCACATCGGGAGGGCTGTGTCCAGCTCTGGGCTCCTCAGCACAGGAGGGACCTGGAGCTCCTGGAGCGGGGGCAGGGGAGGCTGCGGAGATGAGGAAGGGCCTGGAGCAGCTCCCTGCCCAGGAAAGGCTGAGGGAGCTGGGGCTGTGCAGCTCCAGAGGAGACCCAGCTGAGAGGGGCCCCCATCCCTGGGTGTCCCTGTGTGCAGGGAGGGGGAGGGCAGGGCCGAGGCTCTGCTCCGTGGGGCCCAGCAATGGCACCGGAGGAACGGGCAGGGACTGATGCCCAGGAAGTTCCCCCTGGACATGAGGAAGAACTTCTTCCCGGGGCAGGGACCACACACTGGAACAGGTCGCCCAGAGAGGGTGTGGAGTCCCCCTCACTGGAGACATTCCAGAACCATCTGGACACAATCCTGTGCCCTGTGCTCTGGGATGACCCTGCTGGAGCAGGGAGGTGGGGCCAGATGACCCCACTGTGGTGGTTCCTTCCAACCTGACCCACTCTGTGATTCTGTGAAAAGTAACACAGTCAGATACACCAGTGAGTTACAGCCTCCAAATGGAAGATGGAAAGCTGTATGTTGAAAGGTTTGGGCAATGCAGCCTGGACTGCAGTGTCATTAAATGTATGTATGAGTAAGTAATTAATTTAAAATAAAGCACATTTGGTTTTGAGCATCTAATTATATCAGCTCATAACAATACACTACAGAAATATTAGATGTTCACATGTAAGTGCAGATACGGTGCTAGATTTGACTTTTACACAGAACATGTGCACTGTTTTATAGAATCATACTGTTTGAAAATAAGGCAACAGCATCCTCACAGTAACCCAAGTTCTCATTTCAAATGAGGCTCTATTTTGTAACCAATTGCTGAATTTCACAGAAATAAACAATCCAGTAGAGTAAGCCCTCCTCTGCTTTCTGGAAGAAACAGAGGACCTGGGGAGAAGGATGGCTGTTCAATGTTATACTCCATTATACAGAATTACAGTAAATCAGATGTTTGAAAATCTAGGAAATAGCAATCACTTGCAACTTTACATGTGATTTCTATTGCCTTCAATTTTATTTTTATTACAAATAAAAATTAACTCTTTCCATTATTTAGAGATACACAGAGCTCACGTTCTAGAAGCTTTTTTCATTCCATGTATGATAATTACTACTGAAGTTTAAATGCAAAGTTTTGAACTTTTGCTCCATTTTTGTTGTTTCTCTTTTAAAAAAATTAATGTTCAAGTAGCAGTTTGATGATCTAAACTGAAATCACTTGACAACTGCAAAGTTTATTTTGCTCGGACTAGTCCAATACAAACACAAATCCATCAGCAAGAAGCACTTCTAGCACTTTGGGCTTGCAGGCAAGCTTCCACCTGTACCACTCCTGTACACGTTTAACTTTCAGTGATGCCAAGTCATAAAACTCCAAGGGTTCTTTGCTTTTTGAACGAGTAACCCACAGAATACACAGGGGAAACAAGCACACATGACGGGAGAGCAATCCTGCGCCTCCAAAGAGAGGAGGCAACACGTGTGGCTCTAAAAACAAGGAAAAACTGTAATACCACTTTTCTTTGCCAGGACTTGCCATGACTGAGAGAGCTGTGCATCAGTACATTTCTATGGCTGATAGAGCAACCCAGTCCAGTGCTGGTTGTAATGGCTACTGCGAGCTTCTGGGATAGCCAAATTCAACTCCAGTATTTTTTTTAATTCCAATACAGCACCATAGTGACTTTGCAGCACACTGGGCTGTGCTCAACACCCCGCATGCGGCGCTCAAGTGGGATGAGCATTTCCCCGGGTAGCAGCACCACCTTAAAAGCCTCCCTGAGCCCAAGCTGCCCTCTTGCCCTTACCAGAATCTTGTCCCTGCTCCCCCAATTGAGCCATGGCTAAACCCTAATCACACCATGGATGGGGCTGGGGGTGCTTGCAAAATTTGTACGAACCACAAAGGGTTGGTATCATTACACCACCGGCAATACCTCTGTCTGCCTTATATTTATCACTGTTTTCCAGTGCTTTTCTGCCTTCTTCAGCATATTTCATATTTTGATCACAGCTGGAAATCTGTGCTGTGCAGAGGTACCCTAATTAGGAACCATGATGGCACCATTTGTCTGGTGGTGAGCTCATAAATCATTACATTCCCTCAGGTTATCCAATGGAACAGCTACTCATGTTCCAGTAGCTGCTCACCCACTCTTGCAGGGAAGGGCTGGACAAAACCAGACCCTGCTGGCTTGTGGGTTTCTGACCATCTGGAGAAAACAGCCTTGAAGGAGAATTCTGAGTAGAGGTTGTGTTACCACATTAAAAACCACCATCCTGTGCCTATCACTCATCTAGCTGAAGGCTGGCAACCTCCTGCTCACCCTTTTGCAAAGCAAGTTGCTTCTTGCTAATAAACCTTCCACTTTTAACTGCACATCACCGCAACACAGATTGTGCCAACGTAGTAAGGCACAGTTTAATTTCATTTTAGAAGTATCTTCTTTGCCCCCCAAAATGTCAGCAATCCCCCTCTTGACACCCAGTTGTCCATTATGTTTGTAGTAGACTTCTATTGCCCCATCCTGGTGTATCACAACGGGGTAGCAGTTCACGTTGTTCTAAAACAGTTTTGATAGAGGTTATAATGCCACACTTTAATATTTAATAATTTTATTTCAGTCAAGGACACGCTATCACATCTGAAAAATACTCTTGGAACAGCAACAGATTTTTTTCTGTAAGACCAGAAGTTCTGGTCCAGAAATTTCATTTTTCAACAGCAAATACTAAGAAAAGCATTAAGAATCAACCTCTAACAAAAGAATAAGGATTCTAGTGAAGAAAACCATTCACACATTCTCTAAAATCTTCTCTAGGAAGAAGAGGGCTCAGCAAGTGGGCACGCTCCTCACAAGTTGACTGCCCTATCTGTGTAATGGAAGACAGCAGGGCAAAGCAGTGCAAAATAAAAGCACCGTGTGAGGCATGGTCCATGATCAGCAGATTTTCCAGCCACTGCATAAACTCGATGAGATGTGCAGATCCATCCAACATTGCACAGAAAGAAAGCAACGCTAAGATGATAAAGGTAATAAAAGAAAATCCACAACAAAACCAAACACCTGCTAGCAGATGGCTGCAGATAGTTAGGCTCCAAACCAAAAAGCAGGCATGCTCAAGTTATGTTCAGAGGAGCACTTTCAAACAAAGCCTGTGCTGAATTTTGCATGAGGAGGCAGCGCACATGCAAAGGCTCCAGGGCTCAAGGCTTCATTTTCCTCTCACCAAGGAGAACAAAGGCCTTGCCAAAACAAATTTACAAGCTCAAGTGTTTTCCTGCACAGTACGTATTTGAGAACGTTCAGAGACACATGTCATTACACTGTGATTACCTGGAGCCACCCCACACGTGGCACGGTGCACCAAGGATCAGATCAGCCCTTTTCCCATCCCACTGCCCTGTGGCTTTGCTCTGCCCTGCTCCCCAGCTCCAACACCTCTGTCAGCTCTTGCGCCCCCTCAGACACATCTCTTTAGCACACATTATATGTTACACTTACACTATCACATCTAGTTAAGCAGCCATGTAACTTTAGGAGCTTTTTTAAAGTGTGATGTGTGATGCTTTCTCATTTATAATGTTGGCAAGTAAAAATAAGTCGCAATCTGCATCAGAGTGCAAGCCAAGCATGCTGCTGCCAAGTGCAAGGAGACAATGCTTCCTTGAAAATGCTTTTTCTTATCTTCAGAAGTCCAGAAAAGCAGAGAAGATGCAAAGCACCTGGATACTTTAAATATTTTTCAGTAAAATGGTTCAGTAAGCACAATTATCTAGTAGTAAAATGAACCAGTCACAGTGCACTTCACTACATCAGACTCAGTATCTGCAGATGAAAAGGACAGGCTGTACCTGTCAAAATCTGGTTTGAAAGAGAGTTTGCTGCTGTGTCCAGTCCCTGGGGGTGGATGCCTGCTCCAGCCCCTGGCATGGCTGTCCTCTGAACTTGGGCATGACACATGTTAAGCCATATAGCTGAAGATCTTCACTCTAGTTTGAAGGACTTTAACAGTCTATAGTAAACAAGGGATTTGTAGATTATTTCAATTTCAGATGTAATTTTAAACGGAAGTTAAAGGCCTCTCCCTAAATCCCATCCATCAGCCAACATGAAGGCAAGGTGGTGCTGATAAAACATGATCTCAGTGCCCCAGCAGCCTGAAACATCTATATTTTTCTGATGAGATGAGGCTTAACTCCTGCCCATGAAACTGCCTCCAAAACCAGCTCTGCAGGAAAACTGTTCCCACTCCCCCATTTTATCTGTAACCTGTAACATGAATTTCAGTTAGAGACCCACAGCACCGCAGACAGAGAGCGATGCAGACCCAAATCTGAAGGGCAGGCAGGAGCAGAAGTGACAGCACGACCTGCACATCCACCTCTGGGGCATGAGTGGGAATAGCTGCAGCTCTTCTGCCTTCCAGAGGCTTGGCCAAAACTGACACTGACCTCACTGTCATGCCTCTGTACTGACCTTTCATCCATAAAGTACCAAGAAATTATTTCCCGTAACTACAGTTGTGGGGGGGAGTTTATTACTTTTAGAGCAAAGCCATCCTCTGTGTTTTGTGCATCTGAAAGTAAGGCCAGTGATTCTCCAACAAACATTTTCACGGCATCAAAGCAAGCATATGTTTACTATTTTTCTGCTTCAAAGAAGTCGTTGAATACTTCTGTATTCCTGCTTTCAAATCAAACTTGAAAAGGTAAAGAGTACGCCCACTAAAAAGTGGTTTATTGTTCTGTTATTTAGCAGGCATAGCAACAAATACAGCCTGGCACAATGACTCTTAAGTAAAACATCTTCACTGTTCTAGGCTACAAAAGGCAGTAATTTGGGATGAGCAAATTAATTAAATTAATCTGTTAGATTAAGAACTGACTGGTAATTCCAGTCGCACTACACATTAGTGTCTTGATGCTCTGACACTAATGGCGTGGAGAAATCATGGCAATCGGGGTACTTTTCACAAATGCCGGGATGACACACAACACACTTGGGACACAAGGTGGAGTTAAAGCAAAACCCCACTGCAATGGACTCATTGACATCTAAATATCCACACCTGCATCACAAGGAGCTCCAGTCTTGATCTATCACACGGCCTGCTGTGATTTTTGGCAAGTCCCAATAGCTCACACCAAACTGGAGTCAAAGGGCTAAAATCCTTTAGGTACAATCCAACAAAATACATCTTTTGTTTGGACTAAAACAATCAATCACATATCAAGCAATATACATATAATTACTTCATGGTGCTTATCAAGTCTTCATTTTCATAGGGTACCATACACTAAAAGGGTTATTTCTCAAACCTTTTTTCTCCTTCCTCTGTAGTTCTTCCATCACAGACATAAATGGAATTTCTGCTCACTTTGCTGGTTTTTTGCCTGACTGAATTTTCTGATACAATTGTCTTACTTCCCAGACAGAACACAAGGTCAGATTTGATGCATTATGCCAAAAACAGATACATATGTTTACATGCAAGAAGATTCAAATGCACATCATCACACACTGGCATCTTTACAGACAAAGCAAATAAACATTCTTTAAAAGTCCACAGCACGTCAACAGTTTATTGCAATATTAAGCTCATTTACTTCTCTCTTGCTTTTTACTTGTCTCTCCAATCTTCAAGGAAAAACTCTGCTGGGAGTTAATAAGATGCCTTTTCTGTGCCTCTCTTACTCATTAATGCAACATAAAAGAGCTGTCCTAAAGTCCATTACCCCAGAACCACACCACATGGACTTCTGCTCCTGTCCCATCTTCCTAAAAGGCTTACAAAGCCAAAAAACACCCTTCCAGAAGTTATCAGTGTGACCACTAGCAAAAGTCACCCCAAAAAAGGCTCCCTGAAGGGTTTCCCCCTCAGTTTTCCTCCTCTAGGTACCCACCACTCACACCAGCAAGCTTTCTTGCCCTGTGCCACAAATCAAAAGATTGCCTCTCAAACACAGTTCACCAAGAAACAGGCCCAAAAGCAGGATGCAAAATTCACCTTGAGGAGATGAGAAATTTCAGGATGGAGTTGTTCTCCCTTCCAATTCCTCAGCACACAGGTTACACCTGCAAAGCTTCTCCCACAAATGAGAGACTATTTGTTGCAGACACAACCCCTTCCCACACAATTACACAATCCTGCCTAATCTATTGGAATTCTTGACTTGGAAAACAGCAGGAATAATGAAGTCTGCATAGCCTGACTCCATCCTGCCTCAGTCACAGAGCTCCTATGCGACTGCCCAAGTAAAAACCTTTCCTTCTCCTCCCACACTGTGCTTAATTTCATTTTGCTTCTTCCCCTCTCTTCTCTACAGCCCCAGTAGACTCTTCAGATCCAGTTTTTCCTTTCCACTCCATCACGGCAGTCATCCCATTTGACAAATCTGTGAGAGGACCTGCTCAGCTGCTCTGGAGGGCTGGCACACACCTCGGTGACTGAAGCACGGGGGCTCACAGTGGTAAGAAAGATCAGAAACTGAAGGATGCCACCAGTGGGTGCTTGCTGCAGGGTCATTGGCAGTTTTTGCAGAAAGAAGGTTCATCTTTTGAGATTCCGGGTCCCATCCTAAGCTGACAGCATTATGTCTGGCTAAAACAGGTCTGCTGCAGTGCTGTTAATAAGGGACAGCCATAAAAAGTTGGAAGGTGCTGAAAGCCAAGGTAAGTTAGAAAAGACTGCTTGATCCTGCACACAGAATAACAGAGGGAATTACTGGGCTCCTCAAATGGGAGGACAGAATAACCAAAGAAATTACTGGAAGTTTCTTGATCTACAGAAAAGTCAGTAAAACGCACATAAAGGAATAAGCCTGAAAAAAAAGAACAGTACCAGAAAACTCTAAAGAACAGATTTGAAATAGAAAAGTCTTAATGAGACCATTTTGTGAAGATTTACTAAGATTTTGTCAAGATCTCTAGGCAGAATTCTGGCCACAACCCAGTAGGAATAAAAAAAATCCATGAGCAATACTGGACACTGGTACCTTCAAAGATCACAAACAGTCCTCTTACTCCAAAAAAAGTTTGTGTTCTCAGAGGCTGCTTACAAAGTAATGCCTAAGAGATGCAGATATATCCCTGCCGTTATATCCACTGCCAGTCTGCACAACATCCTGTCCCTGTATTGCTGTGTACAGCAAGGTGCAGCAAAAGAGACACAGAAACGTTCCTCAGAGCACTGACCATCTCAACCTGGACAGGAAGTGCAGGAGACGAGAGATGAGAGTATCCTGACCTCCATGCCCCTGAAAATTGTCATGAAAAACAAAACCTGAGAAGTTTCCTTCACAAATACTTATCCTCTTTCAAAACAGGCAGAATTCTTTTTCTTCCACATTGAAGGGCACACATCCCTGTCAAGTACTTCGGGTGATCTGCAGGGGGCAGGAGTTCAAGGAACGGGAAACAAAAGGGAAAGAAAGCCAGATGATTTCTGAACCCCACCTCATATGCTGAGGACTTCCTGTATCCAGAATGGTGCAGAAGACTCAAAATATTTGGGAATGCTCCTTTTACCAAGTTAAGATTCTTCTAGTCCTAACCCTCTTTTTGTGACAGTTCTATAATACAGAGCAATTCTCTGTCATCCAGTGTATAAATCCACCAAAGGCCTTTTGTTCTCCACATCCACTTCTTTTCATAGTGCTTAACTAACAAAGTCATCATCAAGCATGCCCCAGGACCCCAAAATCTGTAGCTGCTGAGTCAACCAGGTAGAATAAAGTACACCAATACGGACACAAAAGGTATTTGGCAAACTGGCTGAAACATAGGTTTTCTTCTAAAGAGGAACATCTTCCAAGTACCCGTGCACCAGGGGTCAAAAACACTAATCTGGACTCACTAACCCAGGAAGGCTCAAGAGCAGGAAGCAGATATATCATACGAATGGGTCCTGCATAAAGGTAAAGGACGAGCTATTATTTCACAGAAGGACCTGTTTCATCTTCAGGACAGAAAAATGACCTCTGTACACTACTCAAACAGTCTTCTTGCCAGAATCATCAGTCTAGCGTTGAGAAACTGTTAATAGAAAAAAATCAGGGATTCCAAGAAGGTGGCTCAGGTGGGATGAATTATTTTGCTGAAACACATTTTTTTCATCAGTTTTAGGCTCTTCTTTTATATAAAGTACGCTTTGATTTTTTTGTGTGCATCTCAAAATATTGTAGTCTTCTGACTTTACTGAGATTCCCTTTCTTCCTGTACTCACGTGCTTTAGCTCTCTTCCAATTACGCATTTTTTCATGACTGATGAGCTCCTGTACAATTCTGCCAGGCAGGACAATAAATAGCAGAGCATGGCATGACTCAAGTTAGGGAGAAACAGAAAAGCCCACTCACACGTGCTAACTCTACAGTAGGAAAGTTCAAGGCACTCTTCTCTGTACTCAGTGACTTTTAACTGAAGTTGGTTTCCAAAAATGTCAAGACAAAACCAAGACAGCAGCTGTTAAAAAAAATAAAGCATTTCCAAGAACCTTTTCAGAAATGATTAACGAAACTGCATACCGTGATTTGATAGAGGTGACTGATACTGCAGGACCCACTTTAGTGCTCTTCCTTGTATTTACATATAAACACCAAACATAACTTAGTGCTATTTCTAAAGAGCTGATACATTCCAAATCTTCAGGAATCTAGTATTTGTGAATGTTTTTTCCTCAGGTTTTCACGAGCTGTAATATGCGTGAATTTCAAAACCGATTACGCTTCACCAAGGCTACCAAAAGCAGAAATGTAACACTCCAGCCATTACCATTGTGTTCTGGTGCTGCTGAGCTGCACAGGGAGCTGAATGCTGCCTGTCGGTGTTCCTGCTGCCCCTCTCAGAACAGACAGCAGACACGTTTTGCAGCAAGACCTGCAGATGCAAATCTCCAAGCAGTTTAAAAGGTTGTGCCTCCCCTCTGGCTGAAGTAACACTTAATGCACTTCGCTACATCAGATGCGCTTGGAAAATGGGCTCTGAAATGGCAACAACACCCAGTGAGAAGTAATGTGGATTAATGAATTCTTTAATACCCTTTGTATTCATAGCAGTGATTTGCTACAGACAGCAATCAAACGGAAAGACAGCATAAAGATAAGATGCTTGGGAATAATTCAGTTCCACTGGGACCAGTAATCCCACTGTGCTTCACGTTATTATATGATGAGATGCTTCTCATGGGCAATTCTTGGGAATTGGAATAAAGCATCTGGCATTAGGATTAAGGCTAGAGAAGGGCCTGCTAGTCATTGATGTCTAGAGGGAGTAAAGACCATAAGCCCATAGGTAAGAATGAAAATGCTTTTAAGACATTTAAGGTTTGGCCATCAAAAGCCATTTCGAATGCTAACATTCCGATGAGGAATATAACACATTTTAAACAAGGAAATGTCTACTTCAGCAAGATTTCAGCTTTGTTCCCCTGCTCCTCCTCCTTAATTACCTTCATATGCCATGTTTTTTTAATAAAAAATTGGATGTTCTTTTACTTCAGCAATAACTGAATTCAATTGTTGCTCTATTTTTCTTCTGACAAAGAACAGAAATGAGTATGAAATCCAGTTCAGGCAGTAAATGTTTCTGCAATACCATCTTGTGCAAAGGCTCTCATGACTGAAAGTAACTCCATGAGCAGCAGTTGAAATAAATAACTCCATAAGCAGCAGTTGAAGATCAACTTTGCAGAAATACCTTGTTGATTATTAACACCCCAAGCAATCACTCCCCCTAACACTGCTGAGCCCTGAATGCTCTATTTGCCTAGAACAAACTTCCCCTGAAATTGTTGCCACTTGTGGGAGAAGGACTGTGCTGTATTACCAGAGATGTGGGAAAACAAGAAACCTCTGTGAGACTTTGCGAAGTTTACAAGTAACCAGATTAACGATCACTTGACAAAACGTGACTTTGTTCTATACAGAGCAAAGTCTTTACCCACCTCCTTGGGAGGATGGCAGCGTGGTCTGGCCACAAGGCAGCTGGGATGGGACAGCTTGGGGAGAAAAGAGCTGACTTGTGCATGTAACTCAAAGAAGAGGAAAGCAGCAGCCACATAGACTGAATGCAATGTCACAATCTGCGTTCAGCCAGCATGACTTTTTAGAAATAAAACACTAATTGCAACAGACAACTGATAAAACACTGGCATTTCTTCATGTAATGACAGTTCAGAATGGTTTTAAGTACTACGGCAATAGAGAACTCCCTGAGACTTGTCTCCAGCTACCATACACTGGTTTTCCAAAGAATGCCTTCATGATTAGAAGTTTAAGCTCTCTGATTTATAAAGAAGATTAAAATACAAGGTTCAAAGCAAAACCTAACTGATTTACAGATCTTAGAGATGGCAGAGTCTGAGGGAGCTTTTCCTCATGTCTGGAGAAAGGCAGAAGCTACAACCTTTACAGGCCAGTCTGCCTCACTTCAGTTTCTGGGAAAATCATGACCAAGTCCTACTGGAAGCCACTTCTGGGCACATGGAGCTGATGTTGATTAGCAATAGCTAAAACAGATCTAAAAATGCTAAGTTGTGCTTGATCAACTTGATTTGCATGCTAGAATGAACTGGCAAGATTGGTGAGTAAGAACAGAGCAGTAAATACATCCACCTTAATTTTAGGCAGGAATGCAGCATCATTCCCCTCTTGCAACATCTCTCCATGCAAGCTGGAACGTGGAGCTCAGTGGGTAGTGGCTCGTGGCTGTAATACTCACAGCCATACCCTGCCTGGAAGGAAGGCACAAGTACCACACCTCAGGGCTTCATTTTGGCACTGGTTTTGTTTAACATAACCTATCACTGAGGAGAAGACAGGCTGCCCAACAAGGAAGAGATTGGATCATTGGATTAGACAAATGACCTGCCTTATTGGGTAGGCAAACTTTTTTGACCCACTCCAGATATTAAAAACTAGTTTCTGAAAAACCCCAATGCAAATACAGTTTCTGACTTCCAGCATTAAATACACTGAGAGAAGAAAGGGTACAGGATCCTGTTCACCAAAACCCAACTCTCCGTGAATCATTTCAAGGGTAGCATGGGAAAGTAATGACTGTTACTAATGATGGGGCTGAATTGCTCTGACTAAGAGACAAAAGTCCTGTATTGTCACTAACCCTCCCAGGAGAGCCCCCAATAATCCAGAAGTCAGTGTAACATACTTTCTGCATTCAGTGAAAGTCAGCCATTTCTACGAATGCATAACACCACATAAATATTCAACGTAAATATTACTACCTAACAAGCCCCCCACCTACTTTATAACAAAACTGCTCCTCCCCCGTTCGCACCGCAAGAATTAACTCAGTGAACACAACAGTAGTTACCAAGAGCTGGTAGAAGATGTTCAGATTTTATCAAGTGATTAATTCCAATTTGTTTTATTTTTTCTCTCTTCGCCATGGACAGAAATCAATATACCTCTAGCTGTGTTGGTAACTAAAAATGGAGAACAGACACAAAAAAGTGCTCCACTGCAACAGCTCTTGGTGGTGCTGCCTCTTCCCCCAGGTGCCTCTGTCCTAACTGCCCAGGAAGCTGAACTGACCTCTCAATGCTTCTCTTGAAAGCCCAGCAGAGCAGACACCTTGTCAATAAACTCATAACATACTCAGGCCAAGACTGACTCAACAAGACAGCAAGAGCCTTGCTTGCTTCTGAAATCAAATTGCCAACAAGAAAAACTTCACCTATTAAGGTGATAAAGATGATGAGGGGACTGGAGCATCTCCCTGCCCAGGAAAGGCTGAGGGAGCTGGGGCTGTGCAGCCTCCAGAGGAGACCCAGCTGAGAGGGGCCCTCATCCCTGGGTGTCCCTGTGTGCAGGGAGGGGCAGAGCAGGGCCCAGGCTCTGCTCCGTGGGGCCCAACAAGAGGCCATGGGCCAAAACTGGTGCCCAGGAAGTTCCCCCTGGACATGAGGAAGAACTTCTTCCCTGGGCAGTGACCACACACTGGAACAGATCACCCAGAGAGGGTGTGGAGTCTCCCTCACTGGAGACATTCCAGAACCATCTGGACACAATCCTGTGCCCTGTGCTCTGGGATGGCCCTGCTGGAGCAGGGAGGTGGGACCTGATGACCCCACTGTGGTGGTTCCTTCCAACCTGACCCACTCTGTGATTCTGTAAACAGGATTAATTATTCAAATAAGAAATTTGTACAGACTGTCATGGTTAAAAACTCTTTCTAAGGTATATTGCCTCGGCTGTATTGCATAACCAAGCTATCAGACCACAGCTGCCAAAAGGGGTGCTCGAGCCCTTATTGCAGCACAGTCCTTCTTGCTCAGAAAGAAATCTGAACCTGCCAGGTCAGACAAAAGAGTCAAATGAGCTGATGTTCTATTTCAGCAGAACAAACACTTTCCTTCTAGCAGTGCTTAAAAATGCCCAGCTGGCCACAGCACAGTGCATGCTATGCTGGAGAACATTTCTCTTCAAAGCTTTATCTCTGATAACATGCAAAAACCTTCTGTAAACTGGTTCTGTAAACTGGTTCAGAATAAAGTTTATTTCTGTAACAGACCAGATAACAGTAATTGTACACAGGCAATGGCTCACACATAATAAAATGACATTAGTTTAACTTGAAATTACACCTTTCATTCTTACTAGAATTCAAAAGTTACTCTTGAAACACCCTGTCATAGGAGACATTTTGTAAATTGAGGGCAGTTACATAGCTGAAAATTGGCATAAAACCTTACAGCTGCCTAGCATATCAGAGAATTTCACAAAAAGGAAAGGTGCACGAGAATTCAGTATTACTCCGTCATGATGTTAAATTAACCTGGGGTATCATTTTTAGTTAATAAAGGAGAACAAATGAAGTACTAAAAAGGTTCTGGGTAGGTTACAGAAAAATGTTAGATTAAGATTTAATTAGATGTTCATCTAAAATCCTTGTTTCCCACTTTGAGAACAAAGTGACATACAAAGTGTTTCTTATTTACAGAATGGAGCAAAAGATCATGTGGAGGGGAAGTTCACACTGTAAGTAGAATCAAGTTTGACTTTTTTAAATTTTTTTGCCAAAATCTGAAACAGGAAAAGAAACATGAAAGATTGATTACTTCAGTGCTCTGCAATAACAATACAACATTCACTGTGATTTACAGATGCTATGCTTTCTACATGCAAAGTCAACCCAGTATTTCAGAGCGTAAAACCCAAGAGAACTAGAAAAAAAACCAGTCTGGGTAGCCAAATGTTTTATGGGTCATTGGTGAGCCTGGGAGCTTGCATTTTCAATAAATTGTGAATACAGGCCTTTCAGTCATAGGAAGCTGTGCCAGGGGAGGTTTAGGTGGGATATTAGGAAAAGGTTTTTCACCCAGAGGGCACTGGACAGGCTCCCCAGGGCAGTGGTCACTGCACCAGCCTGACAGAGCTCAAGCAGTGTTTGGACAACACTCTCAGGCACAGGGTGGGATTCTTGGGGTGTCCTGTGTAAGTCCAGGAGCTGGACTCGATGATCCAGAAGGGTCCCTTCCCACTCAGGATATTCCATGATTATAGGGCAGGTTCTCCTGTGTTAAGCAGCATGTAAGATAGTCCTTTTCTCAAAGGGTCTGTAATCTCTGTTGGGAGGATCCAGACAGCTGCAGTCACAGCAGCCCATCATGAACAAGCAATCTTCTAACAGACTAAGAACATTCACAAGGGAAAGACGATGACTTGACAAAGTGACAGATATTCAGAAAATGCGTCCTAGGTTAAACTACAATCAAAAGGAATAAAAACACATCACATATAAGACCAACTCAATTAAGAACAGCTAAAACTACAACAAAAACCAGCTTCCTTCAAAGCATGGAGGCTCAGACTTCCTAAGAAGCAGACACTGCTTATGTATTCACCTGAGTACTTTCTGGAAAAAATAGTAGAAGCCAATATTACTAGAGGCAAAATTATTTTACGTTACCAATATTAACTTTGATATCAAGTGGTTAAGATTCAATTTTCTGTTGACCTAGTTGCAATGATCTGATAGAAAAAAGGGGTAATTTAAATATTTTACACATCAAGAACTCACTGACAAAGCCACTGGGAGTTCAAGATCAAACACAGTAATGCACAAAGTAAATAACTTCTAATAATCATGATCCTCATTCATTATCCCTAGTCCAGGTTTTTGCTGTCTTTCAGTATTTCAAACCGAACAATTATGAAGCATTTTTAATGGCCAGGTTAAGTACATCAGCTTGAGTACAGAACTGACAACTCGTAAGATACAACTCTTACTTATCAATTCTGCATTTTTTAGGCACATACAAAAAAATTCCTGGGTGGAAAACAACAATAGAAATTCAGGGGGTTAAGAAGAAAGATTCTTACTAAAGTTGCTCTTCTTTTTTGAAGCACACTCATTATGTTCTACTAAAACTGAAGGACTTTGTATTGGCTTCAATTTCACATATTTAATTGGAACAAATTCCCCTTTAAGTTCCCTTAGTGATCATTAAGAAAGTTTCCATGTGATTCTGAACATAATAAAAAACCCTACTATTACTTCTCAACTTGGAGGTCAGTAAGAAACTTCAAAATGTTAGAATAAAGTTTAAATCCACGAAAGGCAGAACTGCTCACAAGTTCACTCACACAGGTGCAATCCGTCATCAGGAAAGACTATGCTGCAGTCAGTAAATCAGCAATTCTTCCAGCTAATAGAGTATTAAAGCTATTGGTTTCATTTTGTTAACAAGGAGGCTGTGGGTATCGTTAAGGTATGACCTCACATTGTCCAGGCTCAGATCCAGCAGCATTCCCGTGAAACGGCAAGCTGGGATTCCAGGGCTGGCACGATCTATGTATAAACAGGTCAAATCTAGGAAGTTTAAACTCAAACTGGCCATGGACAACTGCTCTGCAGAACCAGATTTTTCCCTTCCATCACTTTCTGACTCCCCTCCACAGGCATTTTTCCTCACTTTTAACTCAACAAAGGCAGAAATGGAGAAGAGCAGAGTCGAGTCCCTTTCAAATAAACCAGGGCAAGTCTTCTCATGGAGAAGAAATAAATAAATGCCAGCATATGTTTAAACAAAAACACTCAGGCATTCCCATCAAATGCTCTCTTTGGTAAGGGAATGTCAGTACATTCCCACCCCTGGGCACGGTCCTTGTTCTTCCTTCAGCTTCCTGTAACAACAGGGATGAGTAACCCACAGGAACTGGGGACACCTCCTGTGCTAGCAGGCCACGACGGGCAGGCAGAGGGGGCTGCTGGGAGGGAAGCAAGAGCTGGCTCTGGAGGGGACAGAACACCTACCCACCAGCAGCCCCCCAGCTTCCTGGGGGTCCTCGGAACATCCACCCCCACCTCAATTTCTTACCCCCTGCCTGACCTTCACGCAGCTTTCCAAGCTCAAAAACCTCACACGCAGTCAAAAGGGTTCCTTAAAAAAACATACACTACTGCTCCACTTCCTCTGGCAGAAGACTTGGATGAAGGACTGACAGCTGCAGCTCAGTTCTCAGTGCTGTTGACAAAACACGTGCCCAACTTTGAAGAGCTTCAAGAGAAGTAAACTTTAAAAATCTCAAACAACTTAAAAAAAAAAAATCCAAACAAAGCTCAACTAAACAAAAACAACCCTGAAGAAGTCACGGCCAAAAAATGTTATCCAAAGTATGAATAGACGGAATTTGGAATTGATGGAATTTGGAATGGATGGAATTCTGTTAAAAAAACCCCAGAATGCCAAACACAACTGCATGAGAAAGTTCTTGGGTTCCTGTTGCCACTCATCCCATGACAAGCATACTCAAAGTATCTTTCTTTTCCAATTTTGAAGAGTATCTAGTATTTACATGGATTTATCAAAACCCAAGTTCCTAGGTGACTAATGGATGCTCGGTTCTTACAAATCAAGTACAACCATTGCCAACTTTTATCTTCCATTGCAGAAGGTTTCTGCAAGAAACTAAACCCCCTCATTTCAACACAAAATGCCTCCTGCTACACAGCCATTCTCTGCATCAGCCACAAGTGTTCATGTGAGAGAGAGAGGAACCCCAAGGGAATTTCTGATTGCATGACAAAGATGCCTGTGCTCGTGGGTAAGGGAGACTGGAAGTGTTGAAGCGTGTTTGACCATCAAATGCCAGCACGCTCAGCTTGCAGAGATTCTGGATGTTTACACAAGCATGAAGTGCTGTAACTCTTTCCCCAGTGACACACTGAGCACAGTGATCCATGCAGCATGAAGGTGGCTGGTGCTGTCCCAGCACAGCCCTGCAGCCCCTGAACCCCAGCTTGCCATTTCACAGGAACACTGGTGGGTCTGAGCCTGGCCAAGGTGAGGCCATTCGTCTTCTCGGTCCTGAGGTCGTCAGAGATGAGGTCTGATGAATGAACTAAGCGACTTCCAGCACCTGGAGCACAGCCCCGTCATGCTGCCATGCCTCCCCTTGCCAGTGTCCACCATTTATCCTTGGAGGGCAGATAAATGCTGAGGCACTGAACTGTCACATCCTGAGCACCAGCTCTATCTTTGCCTGAAGGGCAGCGTGCCCTAAATGAGAAAGCCTTGACTGAAAATTAACCAAGCTCTTTCCTACACTCACTGAAAGTCATTTTGCAAACACTTTTCCAAGGTTACAGAGCAGCTCTCTGACACAAACCTTCTCCAAAAGCCAGGCTATTCACTAAAGATGAGGATATAAAAGGGTATTTAAAACCAAATGTCTAAAGGCTCTCACTGAAAGGCAAAATACCTTTCACAGAAAGTCATTTAAATCATTAAACACATTGTTTTGCCTGCCTAAATTAACTAGACAAATACAGAGATTATGTCATACCAGCACTCTGACAACAAAAAACCTACTACATATACTGCTGGTTATAGTACGTATATGGTTTGGGTTTTTTTTTTTCTTGCTGTGGTTAACAAATCCATAACCATTCTACTGTGCTACTTAAAAAATAAACACATTTCACCTGAAAAGTAATTCTGATGTTTTGGTGAAAGTATTGTGGCGTAAAAAAAATACCAAATCTAGAAACCACTTAAGAACTTAAATTCAAAGTGATAGAGCTTGAATGCAATGTCACCTCTAAATTACACGGGTAGATATTAATATCAAACATTGTTGAAAACAATAAAAAACGCAACATGGACATAATACAGGACTCAAGTGCACAGTAACAGTGCCCAACGGTGTGGCTTTTTTGTCCTTTGGATTTCAGAGCACCAAGCATTATTATTCCAAGTTTCCCTATTTTGTTCAGTTTTCATGTTGGACTTAATGTCCAAGAAGAATCACAGTTCCACCACTTAAAAAGGAGACCAAGAGTGTTCTTCCATCCTGCCTACAAGATAATGGACTTGAAATAAAGACTAAGGAAATCTTCAACCAATGTTATAAACCACACAGGGAATAGAAATAGTGGAAAAGAAAAAACATCTTCAGGTGAGGTTTTTTTGGTTGGGGTTTGTTTTTAAAAAAAGAATTAAATGCAGCTATAAGGAAACGTGGAATCACATATCTGCATTTTTCACTGAAAAGGGAAAATTAAAGACCATTTAAAACCATTAAAGACCACTGACGAGTGAAGCCACCAAAGGGGAAATGAATGAAAATGTTTGTTACACAATACAGCACCATCTTAGCTAAGTTTTAAGTAGAATAGCTCTCAGCAGTCATCTCATCTGACAAACAGAGCAACGAGATCTTCCTTCAACAGAAATGAAGCAACATCACAAATAACACTCAGTCTGCACCTACAACAATTTATCTAGAATGCTTTAATAAAGTAAATTTTACTCTGTTGAAAAATAAAATAGACACTAATTTGAGGTTATTACAGCTTTCTTTACCTCTGATGAAGTGCTGCTACCTTGAATGTTCAGCACACAGAGCGTTTTTTTGCTGTGACAGAAGGCTATTTTTCCTTCATCTTAAGTGCTTGTCGTGTTTCAAGCTGGCAGGCAGCTAAACTCCACGTGGCTGCTTGCTCACTCATTTCCTACACTGTCCCCCTCCCTGTGGGATGGGGGACAGAACTGGGAGGAAAAAAAGAAGAATAAAACAGAGATCAAGACTGCCTAATTGGATAGAAATGGAAGTGAGCAGAAATATTACTACTACTAAACTATTAGTAATATTATTGTACTACAAAACAAGCTCTGCACTCACCACCCACCGACTGATGCCCAGACAGCTCCCAAGCAGTGACCCTGGCCAGCTTTCCCCCTGGTTTATATGCTGAGCATGCCACAGTATGGCATGGAATACCCCTTGGATCATTGGGATCAGCTGTCCTGGCTGTGTTACCTCCCAGTGCTTTGTTGGTGGGGTGAAAAGCAGAAAAGTCCTTGACTGACTGCAAGCACTGCTCAGCAACAACTACACCTTCAGCTTGTTACCAGCAGTATTTTCACCCTAAATCCCAAACACATCACTGCGCAAGATAACCCTGTCCCTGCCAAAACCAGAACAGGGCTCCCCTGCCATCATGCTGGACAGATCTCATCGCTTCCAGGGAGGATCACAGAGTCCCTTATCTGCTGGCTCAGGTAGCACCAGGTGAGGTGTGAAATGAGATGACAATAGATGCAGGGCACAGCTGATGAAGAACTGGAAGTGGACCCAAACAAAACTGGCTTGCACAGCAGATGCTGACAGGAAGAAGAGAACGTGCTGAGAGGAAAAGGCACGTGTCAAGGTAGGAAGAGGATTACTCAGAAGGAAAGGAGAGGTGAAGAAACATCAGTCTGGGGGCAAGGAGACTTGAGTAGAATGGTGATGGACAAGGCAGCAGCATCTAGTGAGCCAAAGAAGAGAGCAAGGCTGGAAAACCTGAGCAAGGGATTCTGTAAGAGGAGTCAGACAGGGCAGCACCCTCAGAGATACAGAAAGGCAGGAGAGAAGGAGGTTAGAGAGGAAAGGAGAAACTGGTCTGATGGCAAGCATTCTTTGATATGGCAGAGGAACCCACATAAGTATGACAATATCTCAGCCCACAAAAACATTTTCGCTCAAGTGGTCAACAGCAGGTCAACCCTGCATCAAAAAATGGCATGAGGTATATGGAGGAGAGCATGCAGCAGGACTTCCCCTAGACCCTGTTTCACAACTTCTACATACACAAGACTAAGATCCCTGATGAGTTATTTTGTAGTGAACTGTTGGGTTTTGAAACTTTGTAGGCTCTCCGCATCCAAAAGACCCTGGCAGAGGGATGAGGAGCTCACATACACATTGAGCAACATAATTTACATCTATTCAATGACTTCTGTTTGCTTGAAACCCAAAGCCTGCAAGTTTTATTTGGTAATCTGAGGTCTTCTCATGAAATACAGCCTGAATGACCATTCCTTGTCCACTCTCTCCAAGCTACTCATGACTTTGCAAAGTGCTGTCAGATCCTCCAGTGTTCTTCCTTTCTATGCTGGAAAGATCTAATCTACTGTGTCATTTCTTCTGTGGGAGCCATGTCACACTTCAGGCTCTGCCCATAGCTCTTAACTCTTCAGTTGCCACTCTACTTCTCATGAGGAAGACCAGAACTGCACACAGTGTTCACAAGCACAAGCAAGTCCATAGCTGACACAGTGGTACAGTTATGTTCTATGTCTTGTTCCTCATTCCTTTCCTATAATCCCTAACACTGTGGGGTTTTGGTACTAATGAACATCTGTTTTCACAGAGCTATTAATACCCAGGGTCTCAATCCTGAGAAGTCTGAGGCTACTCACAGTCTCACCATATAAACTAAGATTATTGCATCTTGGCCTTCTCCCATGAAGCCTGCCTTGACTACATTAATTTTTGCTTCCATTTTACATCCAGTCCATCAGTATTGAAGACCCCTCTGAAATTCTTCACAATTTACCTGTATTACCTCTACCTTGAATAACTTAGTATCTTCATTGAATGGGTCACCTCACAATTTACCCTCTTTTTCAAATCATACCTACTTTGTACGTCACTGGCATAGGAACTGATCCCTTGAGATTCTACTGGTGACCTTTCTCTAGCTTGAGGATGGACCATTAATTCCTGCCCTTTTTAATCTTTATTTAGCTACATAAGAGTTTTATCTTCTATTCCATGGTAGATTAAATTCTTTAATAGCTTCTGGTAATGGACCTTGTTAAATTTCTTTTGAAAAATCAGAGGAGACACACTATCCATTTGTCTACCTACTCTTTAAAAAAAACTCTTGCTCAGTATCATACTCACTGACAAGTCCAATATTCTTGGGTGTTCAGCACTTCAAAAAAGCATCCCCTCTCCGAGACAGGTTTACTGAACTGCATTTCCAGAATATTCCCTAGCAACTTTTAGAAATACCCAGTGAGTCCCATCACTGACTCTGCAGTTAACAACTGCATCAAATCTGCTGGCAACATTCAGTCCTACTCTGAGACCAGAATGCATTTAGCATGAGAACTTACAGCTACTTTCAGTTAGGTGAGAAATTTTTGGGAAGATGCTACATATGCAGATCAATTTAATAAGCACATGGCAAGATGGATGCTTCCTTTCTGTTCCTCTCCCCATCCTTCCTACCTAAGATGCTAAAACAAACAACGCACTTTAATTAGCAGGATTCTCCCACTGCAACATTTAGTGCTCGAGGTTGAAGGAAAGCACCAAAAAAAAAAGCATGACTCAGCTCTGTGACACTACACAAAGCTGTTCAGATGAAAAGTTCCTGATCTGTCTGTTCCAAAAACTGGATGCGTGCAACGAACAAGACAGGAAACTTCCGCAGCGGGTTCACGCGTTATTCACAGGTCGTGTGCCTGTGAATGTACTCACCTATCCAAACCAAGGCACAGCCACGCTTCACAAAGACTCCTTGGGTACACACCGAGGCTGCTGCAAGCACTTTACAATTTGGAACCCAACCATCAACAAGATTCTTCTGGTTTTGAAGCTTCCCTTCTGCTTTTCTCCAGCCTTCCAACTACAAACTAGGGATGACACTCGCTCCCCTCACGACCTTTATGAAACAAAACCTGTGATCTCCCAATTTATTTGGGTACGGTTAGAGAAACTTCTGAGAGGAAAATGAGTTTTGTCTGCGGGCAGGACCTGAGTGGTAGACGGTAGCTCAGGCATGGGACAGGCCGGGCCAGGAGGTCAGAAGGAATCACAGAACAGCTCATTCAAGCACCCACAGTGGAACAGGGCCCAAACAGAACAGCCCCACAGCGACAGCCTCCCTGGAACCCTCTGCACAGGAAGGGTCGAACTACAGCCAGAGGGGCACCTTAGCTTCCCTTTTTCTGATTTTTTGAGCTCTTTTTAACCTCACTAATACTCATTCAGTACCGCTTTTTGAGCTTAACTCTATTTATATGAAGCACTGCAGAAAAAGCAGGAACACCAGCTTTTAATCCCTGATACCTCAGCCTGGGCAGAGTTACAAGCGACAGAAAACTTAGTCCAAGTAGCACTGGGGATTCGAGCAGGAAACTGATTTATCTTCTTAAGTTCCTGAACACAAAAAGATTGACTACAATGTGTAATGCCATCTTTCACAGATAGCTATGAAGAAGACTTTCACATACAGGTGACCACTTCCTGTGAGCTGTTCCTGAAGTACACTACCTGTTTTGGTTTCCTTTGCCCATTGTAAAGAGACAAATAAATACATCATTTTCAATGCTTACCTATAAGAAATTATTTTACTGCTTTAGGAGTAGATCTGCAGAGCTGTGATGTTCAACATCTCAAAGCTTTTGTGTTGTGACCTTATTAAAACCTTACTGCAACCACCAAACAAGTAAAACATATGTACATCCTAAGAATGCAGAAGTTCAGAATTCTTTCTTCTTCTGGTCTTATTATACAAAAATTAGATGTGTTACATTTGCTCTTAGTCATACATAAAGGTACATCCTGGTCATCAGGAGAATGCTAATTTTGCTTTATCTCTGCACTTCAGGGTTTCACGCCTTCAGATAGGATTTGGCTAAACCAACAGCTGAACCAACGTTTGGCTCGAGTGAGGAGGTGGAAGCCTTCAGAAACGGAGTTGTGACTGCCTGAGGAAGTTTTTGTACTACTGGTGGGCGAACTCATTCAGGATTTTTCTGCCCACTCCCTACGTCTTCGTCCAGCTGACGGTATTTTGTCCCCTGGAACATACCAAAGGCCACTTCGAGAAGAAAATACTTGAAAAGACACAGTTATAAACCATGAGGCAATAGAGCTTCTTAGAATTATAATAAAATGATAAATACCTTATTGTTTATATGAACAATCAGTAACTCAACTGATACTTAACAGCCACTTTTTTCTCTATTACCTAAGCTGAACATAAAATCCAGGCCAGAAGAGTTCAGGTGTAACAGAAAACCATTTCTATTCACTGAAGCATGTCAGGGCACACTCTTTAATTACACCACTGCACAGAAGCACATTTAAGAACACACTGAGGCCCTAAAAGCTCGCAGCACCAAGCTCAACCACGAGGACACAGGACCTGGAGAAAGCTCTGACTGCCAGCAAAGCACCAAAGAGCAGCTGACATGCAGTCAGCACGGGCTGGACCTGGGCAAAGACCTGGCTAGGGAGCACCTGCCAGGCCTTGCTGCAGTGGGAGGAAGCCAGTGAGTTATGACACCTCATTATCCCTGCAGAGCTTGCAGTTTCACAAAAAAAAAAAAGTGCCTGGTTTTCTCATCCACCTGCCAACACTCTACCAAAAATACCACTAGTAGACAGAGATGCTGTCTGTGAGAGAGCAAAGAGAAATGAAATATTTCCCCCAGTGAACAGTTATGCCTCTCTCTGCACCTAGGATTTCTCTACCTATGGCCTCCCCACTAAGCAATTCAGATTGCCATTATTTTTGGAGATCCTCTCCTTCCTGTCAGCTGGCGTTGCCAGAAAAACTAGACATGCTGTAGCTGTGTGGGCTGAAACTAAGAGAAGCATTTTATTTTAGGAATAATGTGGTGTGAGGCTTGTCTGCATCACTCACGTAGCTGAGCGGAGACTGAGGCAAGGTGGAGGCGGATAGCTAAACCCACAGGGACAGGAAAACTCTGGGACAGTTATTTAATGTCAGTCTGTTGATTAGGCACTGCATGGAAAAGCCAGTGGAAAATGCTTCCAATGCACCCAGAAGAGAAGCTCTGACATTGCAATAGAAAGAGGTGCACTGTGAGCTCAGAGGGGAAAAAACAGCAAGTTTTGCCATGTGGCAGAAGTATACAGGCACTTCACATGCTTGTGTGAAAAGATCCCACCATTAAAATTGCAAGTAAGCAACTAGAAGAACCAGAAGAACTGTCAATTACACATCTCTCTTTAAATGATTAATTCCAGGCATAATCCTGGTGTCTTCCTTGGTATAATTGTCTAGGCATGCATATCAAAACTTGAGTGTGCCTTTTCTTCTGACATCAACAAGTGGATAACTTCACAAACTGCTAGAGCAATAAAGCATGACAAGTTAATAAATATTTTCAAAGATGTGTTTTCTTAAAACCAGAAACAGAAGCCAGCTTTTCACCACAAAACCAAACAGCAGAATATACTTGTCATATAACCTAATCCACTTGTTTATGAGAAAACAACTGCAAGTAATGACGTTTTGATTGACAGAGGCTCTATATATAGAGAGAGAGATTCCAATACATCTGGATCCTCCCAACAGTGTGAATGCAGTGCTTAGCACACATTAATGAGGCAGAGTCCCTCCTGAGCATGCACTTCACACAGCTCATTTAATCCCCTGCTAATTCCTCCTTTGCCCCACCTCGTATGTCCTGTCTGCCATGCCCACGTATCGAGCCACAAACACCCACACAACTGAGCTCCTCCTCTCTCTCTCCAGGGTTGGGGGTGTATTTCACCAACAGAAAATGAAATGTCACCTATTCAGAAAAGCATAGCCAGCCATTTATCCAGGGTATTCGAAGAATCACATCGCTGGGACGAGGAACACAGAGTGAATTACCTCATCTCACAGCCCACACTGCACGAATTCACCAGCTGCTTCACCTCAGGCAAGCAGTGAAGACAGGAGAGAGAGCAAACCAGAAGAGCTTATTGCCCGCACTGCCCCAACACCAGCAGAAATCCTGCCCTCCCTCACCCTCCGCCAGCAGAGCCCCCACCAACACTTACACAGACAGGTTTGCAGCCATGGTATTTCCCCAAAAAACAGTTTCTGCAAAGCAAAGCAGGAATCGTGGGTTTCTTGGCACTGTCTGCAGCTGTGCCACACAGCAAGAGGTGCGGGCGTGAGGATGGCACACACACACACACACCTGGGACCAGGAGAAGCGAGCTGTGCAGACCTTCACTCTTCCACCAGCACATCTCATGGCTCCTCATCCTTGCTGAGTACCCAAACACATCCGTGGTTGTGTGTCAAGCAGCATACCCCTCATTCAAACAGCGTAATTTAACTCTTTGGATTCAATCAGAACATTTTAAGGGGGAATATTTCTGTGGTCAATGCAAAGACACATGGCTGACACAAATGAGGGGCTTTCATTTTGCCTTGTTTAAATTATTGTTTTGATGCTTTAGTTGCATTCTCTTAAGAAAATATGAAGCTGTGTAATCTAGTAAATCTGACAGATGTTACTACAGTAACTGCGGTAACTACTGCCCTGCGCGAGTCTCAAGAGAAAAAACTCTTGGAGCAGCCAAGGGCTGTAGTGAAACGGGCTCTGCACATTTCAAAGCCTCAGCTGAAGATGCAAACAGACTGTGAAGATGCTCTGACCTGAAAGCAGACAGATTTCTGTCATTCACTGCTTCTCAGCTGTGAAAAATAAACGTCAAGATGGAAGAAATTACTGAGCTGACTCAAGATACTTGAAGTGATCCTTACAGCAAAGCAAAATTAAGAATCAACCCTGCAATCAGCTGCTCACTGACAAACTTTCTGTTGGCATCTTAGCTCTTACCAGATGGATTTAGCAGTGGTCTAGAGCAAGGGTCTAAAATTAGACACTAAAATTATGGAGGAACGGGCACTGGCAATGCCCAACTTCTGGAAATGCTGACTAGCAGCTGCCACACTACGAACAGCCAGGGCACACACAGAGCTGACAGGGAAAATGCAACTTTGCAAAAAAATTCTCTAACACTGAAGAAGTCCCAGGAGGAGAGAAAGAAATTTTAAAAGCTCTCTGGACTCCTTAGTTCTGTAAAAAAAATAAGATTTAGGAAAAGGTATTCCAAGACAGGCATAATACGCAACAAGCGGAGGGCTGGTTGATGGAGAAGTTACAGATTATGGCCACAGGCACCATTTTTCCTCCAGAAGAAGCAGTTATGTGCCATCCATTCCCCAGTAAACCCTTGGGAACATCAGTATCTAAGGTTTATTCTAGTCAGGGTCAAAAGATGAGCACAGGAGAAGGATAACAAACACAAACACTGTCAGACACTACTACATAAGCCTCTATTACAATGAAATCAGATTAAAAATAGCATATGGGGGGATTTTAAAATAGAAAATAAGAGCTACGGGCTAATGAGAATGAAGTGCTTAAATGTCTTTACAATTTTTGCCTCCAAAGCCTACCTTGCTACCTAAGATAGCAGACATACAACTTGCAATGATTTTTCTTTCAAAACTGCAATCCAGGGTAGACACCTTAAAAGTCCAAGTCCAGTTCTTCTCTCCTGCAAGGAACTGCATATAGGCCTGTCCATAAATTTATGAACTTCCTTCTACATGATTAGACTTGTAACTCCTTTTACCAGAAGACTGTTGGAGCTCCTTATGCTTGCAGATACTTCCTTATAATTTGCAGATTAAATTTATTCATAGCCAATTTATATTCATTTGCTCTTGTGGTGACATTGTCTTTTAGCTTAAATTAGGCTGTAAATTCTCCAGGGCACTGACCAAAATCTACACAAGGATAGAGAGGCCTGAGCATAACAGTTCCCTTCTCTTAATTCAGACCTTTGTTTATGGTGCCAATACAAGAAACAATAAAAATTAGTTTTTACAGTCCCACTGCTCTGATGTTCTTCCACCACATCTCTCTGTAGTGCAAGGGCACTTGCAGGGAGTCTGATCAAATACATCATGGTGGGTTCCAGGTGAGACTGCAGTTCTGCCTCAACTCTAACAAGTTGCTTACCTGGCTTTACACAAATATCAGCACTGCATGCTGATGTTTCTATCCTGACTGTGAAAAACTAAAGAAAACACAGCAACAAATGGGTAAAAGAGCATATCCCTTTCAGCATTAAAGCTTTTGGTGGAACTGACCAACTCAACTCACGCAGAAGTCCGGAAAACACACAAAAGAACCCAGGTTCCTTCCCAGAGTCAGAATTCACGTTGCTGGAGACAAGTCCTTCTACTCTCCACAAGTCTTGAATTTGGGTTCTCCCGGAAGACTTTTGCTCAGAATAAACTAGTCCTGCAGAGCCTCAGCAGCGTCAACAATGATACACTGCAGGTTTAGAAACACCTGTTTTGCATCTATACAAACAGACATCAGATCTAGAAACTCTCCCAAACAAAACCAGTCTCCCTGATACTTAGCACAGCTTTTGCTCACCTGCTGTTTTGGCACCTTTGACCACACTGATGGCATTCCTGTCAGTTACTCTGCAGGCCCAGCTTTGCTGGGCAGATCGTGCCCTGCGTTTTACCTCTTTTACACAAATGAACAAAAATCCTAGAAAATAAAATCCTTTTTTTTTTTTTTTATTTTATTCCTTCTTTCATTATTTGTTTCATGGAATAACTGGTTGCTGTCCATGCCTTTTAGTTGTCCTGGCTTACTAGAAAAGCAAGTTCCAACTCTGAGCTCCAGCATTTATCACCATTCAAATGGCAGTGGTAAAGTAATGCATTTAAATAACTCGTGGAACAATATCAAGAAAATATTATGCCTAGAATGTTACTGAAAACAGCAAATGAATGATTCCATTTTGTGAATGCAGACGAAAGTAAAGGTTAACCAAAAAATGAGGGCCCAAAACCTCCCTTTTAATTGATTCAAAGCACCAAGGACACAGGAGAGAACAGCAAGCAACTGCTACAAAAATAAAGTAGCAGAAGGAATGTGGGAATTTTCAATGTATCTTTTGTTTGCTTTCAACAAATACAGATTTCCATTGTCTTTCACTTTAAGAATCGAAGTACTGGATGTTTAAAACATAATGTGAAAAAAGAAGTATTTATTTAGGGAAGAGCAGCAGTACTTTCTCTCTAGCTAATGCAATTTCGAAGGACTGAACAATTGGACAAAACTTCCTTCAGAAAAGATGATAATACTGAGGTATAAAAGATATTTATGTAGATTTTCATGAAGAGACTGAAGAAAATAGAGCAGAGAAAACCAGACTGAAATTGAGTCACTCACCCAAACATCTGTAGGGAACCACGATATGAGGGTGGCTATTGCACTGTTTCCATCCCCTCTTGCACCAGTTCTGGATGGTAACTGGCTGGTTGGCTTCAACAACATTGGTGATTTGCAGTTCAGGGTAGACCTGGTGTTAAAAGTACAGAGAAAGACAAATGTCATCACAGGTATGCTCTCCTGGTCACTGTCACACATGCTTGCAACAACACAATATTCATTCTCCCTCTCTTCTCCCTCTTCTGCTGTGTGATATAGTTACATCACGGTATGACTGTGTGCACATGAATCTCTTCATCAGCAAAAACATGTGGCTGCCAGTTCATAATAATGATGGTGATAACAGCTGACTGTTAAAATTATAACTTGGCCAGTCATATTTGACTAAGGTAGAGATCAGCAAAACAGATGTTTCATGGTTAAATACCTTCTCCTCCGTGTCTAGGCTATTGCAAAGCTCCACATACAGGGCATAATCTCCATACAACTAAAATTAATAGCATGCCTTTATGTTTATCTCAACCATCTTAACAAACATCAGAATTCTTTCCTGCTGCAGTCTGCACAGTACCAACAGTCTGTTGAAGCAGTGATCCATATTTAGGTTTACATCACCAATTTCTAAGTTGCTGCAATCAAAACTCTATCTGCTTTAATAGCACAATACACTTCTACACCCACAACGATGGCAGCAGCAAACTTGTTGACTGATTTATTGGCAAACCACAACTTCAGCTTTCTATACTCCTCAGTCCCTTTATCCCACCCCTTTTTCTAGGCTAAGACAGCCTATGGCTCTCACTTTTCATTTTTCAAATTGGCAATCTACCAGCCCTAACATGAAACTCAGAACTGGTTTTCCTTTGCCTTTCCTCGAGCAACCTTTACCAAGCACCAGCTGTGTCAGATCTGAGGATTTAGGTGCACTGAAACTGCTGTCTACTCATATCTACCAAAGCAAAAGGGAAACAGAAATGGAAACAAGTCTGAAGGTATTGGAGGTGGTCAAAAAAACATCCTGCAGAGAAGGAACATCATACCCATAAGAGAAATCTGCATTGAGATAGGGTGAATTCTGAGAGTCCAAAACTGGCGCTTGGAAAACCACTCTAAGAATCTTGACAGTCCTGCCTCGAGGAAGCAAGATTTGTCTCAGTCATGGATCTCCACCAAGGTCATCGGAGAACCAGCGCCTTCTGGCACTCCCCTGATTGAAGGTGTAAAATACAACTGTGGTAAAATTTAAGCAAGCAGCTTGAGCAAAAGTCTTAAACTTCAAAAGACGCTAAAAAACAACAGTACAGCCTTGTCAGATTTGAGATCAGTAGTTTCTGAATGAATGTGGCCTGGCCCACACACACGGGAACAACTAGAAAGTAATCAAAGCACAATTGAAAATAATTGGATATAGTTTCTTACTTTCATTAAAAGACACAAAGGGGCTAGTACAATTGTAAAATCAAACTGCATTAATAGATTGATGCACAAAACAAGGACAGGTACAATAACGCCAAGGAAACAACTACAGAAAGAAATTGTGCCTAAACAATGCACTTTGTGCTAAAGAGCTTGAACATCAACCCAGCCTTCTATTCCAAAACAGAATTTATTAATCTGTCAGCAGACGGCCAAGGCTGATGACCATCGCCCACATTACACACAGACCCCCATTTTCACACTGCCTGCAGAAGGTGGCTCCAGAGGAACTTGCTGCTCCCCCTGCTCCATCAGTGCTTCAAATACTGACCTCTGAACTGAAACAGCAAGGTTCAAGGAATGCTCTTGCACGTGCTCATGATTCCTGTCACAGCACTGCCAAAACGGATTAGCAGGAAACTCCACACCTTAACTGCTGTGTAAACACCACCCTGCAAGGCACCATGGCTGCCTCAGGAGCTAACAAGCGTGATGCCAGAGGAAGATTTGATGTTTTTTGGATACTTCCTTTAGCACTGTCACGCGGAACTCTCCCAGTTGATACCTCCACAAGTGTCACACTCAAGCAATCACAGCCCGTGGTTATGTCATACTGCACGCTGTCACAAGCCATGTGCTTGATGTACCACAGTGTCGCTGACTTGTTCTCATCAGGGACACCTAACATTGCTCCACGTTAAGTGTCACTTGTCACTGGCAGAGGAAGTAAATGCCTTAAATGAAGACAAGTAAAGGAATTTCCAAAAGGTTAGCCTGGAATGTTTAAAAAAGGAAATTAAGACAAAAAACTCAAAACAATTTATTCATCCATGTGAACACGTACAGAGCTTTAAAGCGACAGAAAATCAGATTCTGATCCAAAAGAGCAAAGACACACTTGAGATGAATTTCTAAANTGATCCAAAAGAGCAAAGACACACTTAGTTGCTTTCCTGAGATGAATTTCTAAGGAGTGAGACAGCACTATTACTGTAGGGCCTCATTGAAACAATAATATTAGAGCAAAAAATAATTTCATATATTATTTTTATTTTTACTACTACCCAAACCCACCATTTTGATTGCTGGTTAGTACAGTGGACCAAATTCTGAGTAGTTAGCAGCATTTGTCAAAAGTACACAAGGACAAAGAAATACAAAGAAGCCTCTTCTTCTGTTACTACATCAGTTACCAAACTCCTAATTTCCTCTGACAGCTCCCACAAAGCTCTGTCCACCCTTTATGAGAGAACACAGGCCTTGAATTTCATTATCAATGGGTTAACGTCCGTGTATGTGCCGGGGAGAGCCCCCCTCGCTAGACTTACATAAGGTATTTGCTCTGAATTGAAGTGGGACCTACTTAGTGGCACAGAAAAATGAGCCCTGTATTTATTTATAGTGTCCCTAATGAGCCACTGCTCCTTCTACAGTGTCAGAGCAAGCAGCACTAGAAAGCTGCAAGATATCCAAACTTTCAACAGTATTATAACTTGCTGTACAGCAATTCCTTTAATACATCTTAAAAGAAACAGTGATCAGTGCAATCCAGAAAATTTAACTGGCAAACGAGTTACAGCTATATCTTCCTTAACTTCCACTTTCATTACCAGGTCTCCTTATACACCAATTGCAGAAACAAAAATCTAAAAAGCCACTGAGGCTACTCAGAATTTCATATAGTCTTACTTAAACTCATGTTTACCACCACCAGCTCTGATGACATATGGATTTAGGGCAAAATGTAGACATCCTTAATAAAAGAAGGGGAGAAAATGGGATGAGAAAGCTTTTGGGTTGAGATAGAGAGGAAATCTTTATCAATTATCGTCACAGGCAAGAGAGACTCAACTTGGGAAAAAATATTTTCAACTCCCAGTTAAAGGAATTTAAAGGGGAAGTAGAGGGACAAGCACTTTTTCTCTCTGGTGGCCAATGGGAACAGCATGAAGCTGTGCCAGGGGAGGTTTAGGATGGATGTTGGGAACAGGTTCTTCACCCTCAGGTCCAACTCCCCTGCTCAAGGAGGGTCACCCAGAGCTGACTGCCCAGGGCTTTGTCCAGATGGTTTTTTAATATCTCCAGGGATGAAGACTCCACAGCCTTTCTGGACAACCTCTGCCAGCACTCAAATACCAGCATTATATGCAACTGAAATCTCTAAGAAAGGTGTTTTTTGGGTTTTTAAATCAATCTCTGATACATGGTTATATAAATACGTTTCTCTACCCAGTCACACATGCTCAGCACATCTTGGTTCAATCTTGAAGTAATACTTGAGCATAATCATGAGACGGTCATCCCTGATACTAAAAGACATTTAAATTTTAAAGCTTAGCATTTCACCTATTGATATTATTCATTATGTCCCTCATCTTCTAGAGTAACTCTGACCATTTGGAATATTGCTTCTTCTATTCTATTTTCAAATAAAATTTAAAATATTTTCAAGGTTAGCTGACAAGTAGGAGATTCGTGGAGCTATATCAATTTACATCTTCAGTTTTTATTAGACAAACAAAACAATAGCAACAGAAATAAGTATACGTAAACCTTGAAGTACTATAAATGTATACGATTGGGATTAGTGGTACTGATTTATTCTTATTTCTCCTTGAACTTCAGGATATTTTCCTGTATATTCTAAAAGCAGAATCATCACAGGGAAGAGAACAAGATTCGGAGTAACAAATGGTCTGAGCTCTTAATGGAGTATGCTCCATCCACGGAAACTGTAAAATGGGAAACACAAACATGCACACGCCAGCACATAAAAACATGTACACGCACCCCCCTTGTGAAATAAAAGGTGGTGTTACACCTGAACATGAATTTAAAGGAAAAAAAGAAAGGAAAACAGTATCCTAGAGAACGTAAAGCATAGTCAGGAACTGGTATACATCTTCACTAACAGTTTGAAATGCCAGACAACTTGTCACGAGGCAAGAAAAAGCTCTTTAAAATTAAGGTGCAAAAAATTGCCAGTTTTTAATTCAAACACCTTTGTATTTTTCTCCAAATCACATCCCACACCGGTTTGAATTCTGACTGCTTTAAATCAGAGCTATGTATTAATTTAATTGCCAGTCTGAAGTGGACATCTTTTCATATCATTTCCTTCTATTCTTTTTCCTTAATCCTTCAGTTGTTTGCTGCAGCTATTCATGACATCCTGGCTTAAATTAGATCACACCATTTGGTTTTTAAACCTTCCTTTTATCCTAAGCTTCAGCACCTGGCACAGCACGACTTTTAAGCCAGACTGGGTTTGAAAGTAACGCTCAGCTCTCTACTGTCACAAGGAGGAAAAGCTGCTCAGTCTCTGGGAGAGCACAAAGACTGCACCAGGCCACTGAACAGCTCGGGCTGACACACTGCGCATCTGACGGGAATTTACCACCTGGAATTGTGCTTGAAGTACGCCTCAGGTAGTCAGTGACGGTATCTGCATTAAAAGCTACGCCCAAGACTGATTACAGAAATGCTAGAAAGGCACATTCATGCAGATAAAAGAAGTGAAGAAGAAATTGCGGCTGTAAACAGAACAAAAATAAGGACTTTTTGGGCAGTTGCACCTTTAGCAACTTTAATCATTGGAGTACTTTGATTTACTTAAAGAAGATAACTTAAAGTCAGATAGAGTTTGATTACATCCAGATTTTCCTTGCCTGCTGTCCTCCCACAGCTTTCCCCAAAAAAGAAAATTAAAAAAGAAAAACCAACCAAACAAGTTGGTCTGTGGACAAGTTTAGTTCCATGTGAACACTGCAACTTTATGCATAGAATATTCTATACTGATAATATCAGTCCTTTAATACTGAGAACAATTCACAGAAATTATCAGACAATCTGCTCTTTAAAATTGTAAACAAAACTTACGGATGTGGCACAGGTAACTATTTACCTCTGTAAATGGACAAAGAGAGATTTTATCACTTCAGTGAAGTGATCTGTAAACAATTACCTCAAGCACAAAAGAATATGCACATTTAATAACCTGTGTTTAGGAAGACTGGGGTCTTAAAATTGCTTGTGGAAAAGATCCTTTGGCAGCAATAGCATCTGAAGGCTAACTAAACAATGCTTCAACTATGAAAACAAGCCTTCAACACCAGACTAACAAACTGCAGTTGGAGCAAAAATTATTTCTGTTCCTTTCTGAAGTATATATAGAATCCATAAAGATTCTGCCTCCCAGAAATTTGAATGGATGTGTTACTGAAGAGCAGCAACAAGCAGACGTGCTACACTTATTTCCAAGCGTTTGCATGTCCATGAAGGGGAAGGACAGGATAATTATTTCTCTGTGTCCATGCACAGTGTCTCTGCAAGCTTTCCAACCTACAAGTTGGGAAGCAGCGACACTGCAGAGCCCCAGAGCAGCTGCAGCAGGAGTGGTGTCACACGAGCAGCCGTGACACGAGCACCATCAACCCTGAAAGCAAGGCCTTGTTCTCAGCCTTGCAGTCTCTGTGCCTGGAAAACACACAGCTACGTGCAGAACAAACTTGCTACATGCCTCATGTAAAAATATCCTATTTATTACTGGTTTTCACAGTAACTTTTCTACATTACATGACAGTAGCTTGCTCCGTGGCTGTCCCTGTGGCAGCCCCTGCCCAGGAACCATCATCCCTCCAATCCAGCGCACTCCCATCGCCAGCAGAACCCCCTTCCTTCTCTGCCACACTTCTGTGGCTTCAGCTGTGCCCTGTCATGCCTGACCATGCTCAGCCATTTCATCCTGGCTTGCTCAGCCATCAGGCCCTTCTACACACAGAAGCAAAGCTACCGGGCTAGCTGGCATCCCGACTTTTCCTGTCATTTTCTGTAGCCCAAGCAACGCCTTCACTTGCTCAAAGAGCATTACGGGAGTCAAATCCAACATTAGCTGCACTGAAGCAGTTTCCAAATTTCCTGTCAAGGGCCAATATGAGAAACAGCAAGGCAACACAGAAGGAACAGCTCTGCCCCTCTACCACAAGTCCCAGACATCTGCTGCTGCAAGTTCATCAGGATAACATCACAGGTATTTGCACTAATGTCCAGCTGCCATTTGGGAAGAGTGTGTGCACATACCCTCTTAACCCCGCAGTTTAAAGGAAAAAGTTTAAAACTCATCAATTCCTAAACTCAAAACCACACCCAGTTACTTATCTTAAATAAATAATCCCAGGCTGAATGTCTTCCAAACTAGCCAGAGAATTTTTTCTTTTAATTCAATCCTGAGAACAAGTTTCCAGGGACACACTACTTGTTATCTTCATCCGCATCCCCTCGCATCCATCCATGACATCCTTTGGTTTCTAATAGCTCCAGCTTCACTAGCTATCAGAGCCAACCCTCAGTCTCATCTAGGAGTTTCACATACTGCTCTTTTCACTATTTCCTCGGGCCCATCTAACAAAACATCCTCCTTTCCTCCTTAGATGCTTCGCTGGTACACAGAGTTGCTGTCCAAGAGTTTCCTGCCACAGAACTCATCCACCATTTTCAACTCCTTTAACCCCAACTGTTGCCTCTTCAATCCACTCATCCTGGCATCCAGTTAGTTCCCATTTCCAAGCTCTCTGTCCATCCAGTGACTCTTAAGTTCCATGTTAAGAAGCAAACGCTGTCCTCTTAAGTCATCTTTCTTTTTTTCTCTAGACATGCAAAACCAGCAAACATTTCAACACTGGGGCTTTTTTCCTTCTTTACTGATCCTATTCTATGGAAAGGAAAGCAAAGCAAAATAAAACATACAGGTGTGAGAGGGAGAATGATGACACTTCTAGGCACTGTCCACAGATGGGGGCAGAGATCAAGACATTGCTGCAGTTTTCACTCCTGGTCACGAGAACATGCACTTAACTGCTTTTCTCTGAGAGCAGGGTACGTGCAACTTCTTGGTCTATCACCCCAGTTGCTTTGGGTATTGAGGGTGGTAGAAATATGAGCTGGTTTTAGTGCAGTGACCAGCTGGGTTGGTTCACCCACATGAAGCTTCCTATATACATGATCTCTTCTCTTAAAATTCCCTGATTCTGGAATTCCCTTTTCTCTGGAGTTTCATGCAAGACTGCCACTTACCCTATAATTAAAGCATCCAGAAAAGCTGCCAGCCATGAGGCAGCCTGCTTGACCCTAATTCATGCCCAGGGCTCCGCGCTTTAACACAGACTCAAACTGAACTCTCGCACAGGCTTTCTCTGAGCGCTTTCCTCTGCACAGGGAGAAGGCAGAAGCTCATGAAAGCAGAAATGAGGCTGCATGGTCAAACATGTTCTCCTCCCTGCCTCTCAAGTCCTTGATTTTATAGCACAAATATGTTTGCATGCAATAAGAAAACCAAACCAAAACTTGAGCCCTGCCAGGAATATTCAGTTTACCACACAGGTCTCTAAAGCCTCTCTTGTGTAATTGCAGAGGATATCCAGCTTCTCATACTGCAAAACCTCAGAGTAAACAGGGCTGGACTTACAGTCTCTTCTAAGTTGCTTCCCTATCCACTTTAGGCACTTACAACAAGCACTTCTACTTCTCCATAGGCAGAATATTTTATTCACAGAGAGCCAGCACAACCCACTTTGTCATGTCACCACAAGCTTGTTCACAGATGGATTTTGCTTCAGCTGAAGTTGAAACTACATCTGCCTGTTAGTCTGCAGCATCACCAGAAGCAATTAACAGTTTTAGACTTGCAGGGGGTTGGGATTTTTTGGCTTTTTTTTTGCTTGTGTGTTTGCACTTTTTAACCAAATTTCTGCATGACTAAGGTTAAGTATTAGAGCAGCGGGACAGAATAATACCTAATCAAGCTAACAGGGTGTTTTCTTCTCAAAGTAACATATCACGTACAAAATGCAAGGCCTGCTGTCCTCCCAAGGGGGGTGGGGAGGGAAGGCAGCCAAAAGCAGTTTTAAAATACTAACACAAATCTCCTCCTTTAGGCATGATACAAGATTTCACCCACCCACTTCAGTCCTTAAGGATTGCCTCAGGCACTGTGGCACCAGATCAAGGAAGGTGGGACAGTGCAAGCAGCTGAGAGAGCCTGGGTTTGGTTTTCCAGGTTCTCCTGCAGCTGCAGGAGAACAGCAGAGTCCATGGGAGAGGGCTGATGCCAGGGAGCGCTCTCCTGGCAGCAGCTCCTCGGTCACATCAACACTTCAAACACCAGAGATCCACACAAGACAACCCATACACAAGGGAGGTGCTTAAACAAAACCGTGCTGCCTACAGCACCAGCATCCAAGGGACTGCCATAAACACTCAGCTACCTGATGTGCATCTTCAGGAGCAAGCCTTACTATTCTTTTTAAGAGGTAAATATGAGAAGAAAGAAATAAAAAGAAACCCCCCCCCCCTAAAAAAAACCCCAAAGAACCACACAACAAAGTGTGACCTTTCTTTTTGTGTTATTATCATAATGAAGATGCAACAGTGAATTTTATCTCAAGCATGATATGTTTCAAAAAGGGCTGGCAGGGAAAGAAGCAGATCTTGTGCCAGCAGTTTCTGCCCAAGGATGGGGTAACATTCTGAAGGCATCAAATAAAGAATGTAACAGCTTTGTAAAAATTACTGCAGGCACAAAGTTACTATTTCCTTTTCCCCAGCTTTTCAAAGAAATCAATATAAATGCACTGTAATATGCATATTTTAAATCATCAAAATACTTACCTGTATTACTTTCAGAAGCCTGACTTAAAGAAATCTCACAGCTTTCTGTCAAACAGGAACACACGTGGCTGAGTTGTATTGTTTGTGGAGGAGACCACAGTACAAAACATACCTAACCTGTAGCAGAAAATCTATGAAAACACACTTGAAAAAACCTAATTGTTTTCTATTCAAGTATTTCCAAATATACAAAATGACCTACTTTATGTCAAAGTCGTCTTTGAGGCCATGCAAGAACTGTCACAAAGTAACAGGCCGGGGAACTCGTATTTCATAATCTAATTAATTTATGCATTCCTGAGTTTACTGCGGAACTAGCCAAAGGGTAATTCATTAATCTAAGAGGCTAGATTCAGCCGTATGCATGCCCCAAGAGACACGCACGGCTGTGGTATCCCTTTTCATGAAATCCACTTCAGGCTCTAGCACCAAGAACGTGAAGTGGTAATTCAAGGTCATATTCTGCAACAGTGGCTGCGCTCCATCATCCAGCACACAAGAAAAGCACGCACGGTTTAGTCCTGTAGTGAAAGCTGTACAGAAAAGGTCAGGCAAGTCTGCAAGTTAGAAACGGACAGCCTGATGTTCTAAAATAAAAGTCGACCTCAAAACAATAAAATAAAATTTCAAAAAGAGGAGAAGATTAGAAAGCGAACGTGAGGAACAAAGCTATAGGGAGGGCACCTGCAGAAAACATCCAGATCAGTAACATTTCTTGATTGTGAACAACACAGGAACATGCATTCGGTGTTTTATATTTCCAGGTCTTGGTCCTTTAAACAAGATACGTACAGCAATAAGGTCAGCTCTAAGATGACACTGCATTTTTTTTCTTTATAAATCAAACAGCAATGTTTTTTAATAATTCTTGTTCTTGTGGATGAGATATATGTTATATACACTATAGTTTTAAAATACAAACCGAGAATACTTAGTGTCAGAAAAAAATAGGATAGAAACTTCCTTTCTAAAGAAATAAAACAAATCATTTCTTGACAAATATTTATAAATACATGTTTTTCTCCAATTCTTTCTCGTAACTTCTTCATCCAGAGTAATCAGAACTGCCTCACTACTGCAGTGCACAGATACTACAGTTCAGCCTGAAAACTGCCCTCTCAGGACAGCAACCTGCAGGACACATGACTGAAGATAACCCAGGCACTTTCTACGTCCATTACTAATATTAACAATGTCTCAGATTAAATGAAGTTCACCATGAAAACTTATCAATAAAAACTGTCACTAACCGTTTTCTGAAACCCTGCCTACTCAAGTGAACTGCAATTTGGAGCCACTGCCAAGACAGAAGTTCATTAGTCTTTCATGTCTCACATGTGACTGTGTTTCAAACAGGTGACTCCATAAAATAGCAATGCACCAAAACACAGGCAATCAATTCCAATTCAAAAGTTAGATAAGCTGAAAAAATGTATTTCTGTCTGATCAGACCCACATGAACTCAGAATTTCATTTTTAAACTTGTATTATACTGAAGTCTGAGGTATCTCTCAAATGCAGAAAACCCCTTATGACACAAGTGTGTTTAAAGATATGCTCCCTCCCACCCTTAAAAGAATTCCCTGAAAAAACTATTGGAAACATTTCAGAAATTGGATACTACACTTCAGGAGACCAGAAAACTTCCACACTTTAACTTGCTTCCAAGTAGGGATATTTCCAAAGAACTACTTTTATCGGGTGTTTTTTCCTTTGAATGAGTTTTCACAATTCTTTTCCAAAGTAACAGAGAACTTTGTAAAAGAAGAATAATGTGATGAATCATAAACATTGATGAGACTTTCGCAGCAATTTGTTTCACATTTCCACATTGGGGAGAAAAAAAAGAGTGAGAGGGAGCACCAGGCAATGGGGGCCTCAGCAGGTCCCACAAAGAAGAAAATCTGCCAAGGAGCAGTTCTTACCTATGTGGTGCAAATTCTGCTTCACAGGGAGCAGGTCCTACTGCTCACATCTTTGCTAACTCACAAAGCACTGCTGAAAGCTAACGTCCCAACAGGATCCTAAGAAATCTTCATTAACCATTAAAAGCATCAAGGCTCTGCAGATCACGTAACGTTCTCTTTTTCTCTACAAATTGTTTTCTACTCACATATTATTTCTCCCATTTTGCTTCATGGTGGGAGAAGAGAAGGGGGATATGGAGAGATCTGCAAGACTGCCTGCCACCTGCAAACATCTTTGCAACGAAGTTTGGAAATTTGTCCAAGGAAGATGTAAGACTTCTGTCTTATTTTAGTAAACTGGTTGACATCTTCGTTTCCGGTTACTAAACTGGACTGAAAATCCATCTAAACCAAATTTTCTGCTAAACACTGTGGCTGCTAAAGAAGTAAGCCATCATCCTGAGCTGCTGAATGATGTGAGGACCTCCCAGTCATCCCTCCCTTTGGAAAATAAGGGCTTTTGACTACGACCCTTCCGGTGAAGCCGTGCCCTGCAGTCCATCAGCAAACGTCAGTTTGAAAGCAAAGCAAGAAATGAAGTGAGCACCACCAAACGTGCATTACCCAGCAAAGTCCTACCACTCTTTTCCTACACCAGACTTCCAAGACCACTGGACTGCACACGCACACACACACACCAAGTCTGTGGTGGCAGGCTGAGCCAGCCCGGGGGCTGACAGAGGAGCACACATGAAGCACCTCCCAGGGCGATTCGGCCACCTGACACTCGCTATGCACTCCGCTACACTAAAATCATAATATCTGCCTTTTTCAGAATGAAAACCCATGCAGCAGAAAATCCCTGTCTGTTGCTGCACTACCCCATCAGACCCACCTGGCTCGGTTTTTTTTCTAGCAGTGAGAACATGAGGTGGGTCTTCCCTCAGGTTCAACTTTGCACTTCCTCAGCAAGGCTCGCTGCTCACAGGCTCCAAGACGTGCACATGGCACAGGAGAGGTCAGGGGCCAAAGTTTTTGTATCATTTTTTCCACTTTCAGGTAAGAAACACTGTTGTAGAACTGGCTACTGCACCTTGTACACATGAGGGAGGAGAAAGGTTTTGACAGAAGCTCTCATCAACAGGTATAAGCACCAAACCTCCCTGTACATGAAGTCTGCAGGCACTGGACTGCTCACAGGCATCTGTATATTTACCAGAAGCAGCTCAGAAGCCTGCAAACCAAAGAACATACTGCCTCAGTGCTCCATCCCCCACCACGAAAGGAGCTGAACATTTTCTTGCCAGCTTTTCTCCTTCTGCAGTCTGTTCCCACACAGATGGCAGAATGTTTTTTTGAGGCTTGGTACTGCATGCTCCACTGAAGTCAATGGGAACCCTGACACCAATTTCTCCAACAGAAAGATTCAATCCAAGTTCAAGAAAGCCTGAAAAATGAAAAGTTTTTTTTTTTCCCTCCTTCTACAAAAGAACAATCTCAAGAGGATTAGGATGGTTGCCAAATGGAGAAACCACTTCAAGTTGCTCCCAATGACTCAACCGACCACGGTGATGTCAATCCCTAGAGAACAACACTGCTGTGGTGCAACCAAGTCCAAGCATATCCAACAAAACTTCCAAAGCAATATAGTTAAGATCTTATTCTTAGACATGGGTTGTGCATTTCCAACCTGCTCAAAGGCATGCCGAGCAAAGGGAATGTTAGAATAAACTGAAGTCCAAGTCCATTGTGGATCTTCTGAGATGTGCTGGTCCTGAATTTTAAAGGACAGAGTAAGGACTGTAACCCTGCACCTGCTCTCCAAGCCAAACCACTACACAGCTGGAATATGCCCATGCACTTGTCCCTCAGCACCCTGCATCCTGCCAGCAGATATCTCAACCTACTCACAGATCATCAAGGTTATAATTTCCTCAAAATCCAGAGAGAACTTTTAATATTGAAGTAATTATGGTAATTTACTGTATGTCTCCTCTTTTATTTCACAGTAAGACTGGCAAACAATACGTTTCAATTAAAATGATCCTTGGCACCCTTTCTCCAGCAGGAACCAAGTTCACTGAATTGGACTGAAGTAACCATAAATAAATTAAAGATGAACATTCCAATCAAGGATTTCTTGATTGAAAGGATTTTCAAATTGCTGAAAAACAAACAAGAAATCCTTAACACTCCATACTGCCTTGGCTCCTCCTGGGAGAGAGATCACTTCTTGCCTCTCAGAACTGCACCTACACTTCTCTTGAAACTTTCAGAAAATAAAAAAAAGCAGATCAAAGCCTTAAATGCTCTTATCTTCAGGATTATGTTATGATGCAATCTACTTTATTGCTGTGCTCTGTGTAGCAGTTTCTGTTGTTTAGTGGGGTAATTGAGATAAGCTTTAATTTAGTATTCATGAAAGTGAAACATTAAACTAGAATGAAGTTCCTTCTCCAAAGATTAATCTAAGCTGCAAAGTCGATGTAAGGATTTTAACAGACTTCTGGACTGAACTTCCAGCAGAGTGCAGGCACTTTGGCATCGCTCTGGTGCTGCAGTCCAGTGACAAACACCAGGCTGGCCCCCTAACACCCCATAAAAGAGAAGTTCTATGGCACAGCGACACAACGTGATAAATTAGTTGACAAGTATCAAATCCACTTGTGTGTTATGAAAAAGGCAGGATTTTAGTTCACTAAACAACAGCAACAAAGAATTCTCATCTTAGAAACCAGCATGTGAGACTGATGCTCTTCCTGTACCTCCAGCTGCAAAATCCTGAGAGAAATCAAAGTAGCAGCAAAAATCAGCTGCACTTTGGATTCTGCCTTTGAGATGGAGGGTCCATATGCTTTTTCTCAAAACCTTTTGGCAGGCCTGTGGAGCAGAAGTTTAGCAAATGACCCGAGAAACCTAAATCTCAGCTCAGATAACCACTACAAGGATACTGCATTACATCAAATTTCTCAGTCTTTCATTCATCTGTCAATTCCCCTCTGTCCTTTCTGCTGTCATCACTGCCTAAAAACACCAGCCTTTTTCACATTTCTCTATTTTCACCTGCCTTTTCTCTCATTTCTGTACAGATTCTGGTATTTTGAATGTATTTGCTCTGCACTTCATGTTTCCGGTGCTGCTCAGAACAAAACTGTGGATCCACATTTCCATAACTCATGTGGCCTGCTCTTCATAGTAGACTTGATTTGACTTCTGTCTTCTTGACCTAATAATCTTTTTCTTTTAAATTGCTCACGCTGTCTTCTTCTATTGCCAAAGAAAGCTTGCTGGGGAAATTCAGGGATTAACAGGATGTGTTCTTCCGAAAACACGCAGGACCAAGTGGCAGAAAGAGGTATTAAATTCAGGAATATCTAAAAAGCTTCTCTTCACAGACTGTTCAAAGACCATAGCAAAGCCATCCTCTGGTCAGCTGTCGTGAGGAGTCCTCCTGCCCTGCCCTTACACCTCCTCCAGCATTAGCACTCCAGCTCATCTGCTGAGAGGATCAGAGAGGAAAACTCACCCTTCTTCTGTTTGTGGGCATTTGCTTTGTGCCACTTCAGTTCCCTAAACTTCCTCACTGCAAGATCAGGCACGCTGAAATTTAGCGGAGAAGAAATGAGGAGGTAGAACATAAGAAAACTGTTTCTGCAACAGCACGTGCTGCTCAATACTTGTGCTAAACCACTCTGCAGCTGCACTCCTGCAGCTTTGGTAAGAAACTCTAAAATCAGCTCACAAAATGTCATCATCTCAGATCTGGCTACAGATCTTAAGCTACAACAGCTCAAGATGTGTAAGCTGAAAGTCTACAAAAGCAGAGACGTTCAGCAACTCCAAGCCTGGCTGAGTATGGGAGACTCCTCAGTCTGCTGTGTTACTCCAAACTAGAGCCGTGCTCTTCAGTAAGACCAGTCTCATCAAATTCTCTTAGGTTCCTAGTTTAGAAGCATAAATGTAATTCCTTCTTCTTGGAAGAATTCTTTTTTGGTTATTTTGACCTTAGATGGAGTGTACAGACTGGCCAAGCTCTATGGGAACTTGGAAAAGCAACGTTAGCTGCAAATCTTCACAAATGTTTGATGAAACACTCGTCAAAATAACTTTTTTTGAAGTCTGTAATTGGCTCAAACAACGAAAAGCAAAAAAATTACTAAAGGTTCTTGATATTTTCTTACAAAAATGATAGTTACCTCAGAAGCTGAATTTACAAGGAAGCCATTTATTGCCCACAACTCTGCCAGAGCTGTCTCCCCAGGCCAAGTGGAAGTGAGCAATGAATGGACAAATCAGGTGTTTTACAAATGCCTAATTATCACTGTTCTTCAAAAAAACCTGTGACTCAGGATAAGAATCAAAGAAAACATATTGCACTGGCTTGGAAACATTGCATGGTTTCTTCACACAGCTGAAACTGGACATCTTGAGTATCATCACATTCCCATGGGATCAGTGCTTTTCTGACCTACAGTGACACTTATAGAAAGAAACCATGCTGGAAAGACAAATGTTGTATCAGATAATAGTTCCTCATATCCAGATGAACAGCATTCATGTTTCAATATTCATAACTGGGCAGAAGAAAAAACCTTTCAAACTTTTTTGTTGATAATTTGCAGTAACACCCCTTCAGTGAAAATCTTGTCCCAGTATTAAAAAAAAAATAAAAAATTAACTGCTAAAATTCTGCTTAAACTATTAAACATATGCTATATAGTTATAAGGAAAAAGGTGGATAAAACCATTAATAACTGGACAGACATTCTAAAACCTCTCCACGATTATAATTAATCCATAACCATCTGGAACAATTTTCTGTAAGGAGCACACATCTATAAAAAAAAGATTATCAGTGAGATTTTTCTATTAGCCCGAGGCATACAGTATTTGGAAGATTAAATCAGGCACTCAATACAGTGCTACATAATAATTTTAATTGGATAAAAGCTAACTGGATGATAATGCTGCAGTATGCATTAGAAATTACAAAGCAGTGATAAAAAACTGCTTGGGAAGAACTGGAATGTCCCAGAAATCAAGAAATATTTCCCCCATCCAGCCCTGGGCCATTGCCCTGCTATGAATTGAAGCAAAGATGTACTTCCTGGCAGCTTCAAAGCTATGGAAAGAGAGAAACTGTCTTTCCCTTTTTCATTTTTGTCTGCAGAACCTGCAAGTGAAACTCTGTGAGTAATGACCTTTCCCTTGCCAAGAGACCTCTGAACCTGAGCCTGCTCCGTGACACCATGGAGCAGCCACGGACGATGGACTGACCAAAACCCCCATTCCCTGTCTCCCGGCACTGGTGGGGTGGGAGGTAGAGCTGGGAGGAGGGAGTGGCAGGGGAGAAGGCGTTTTAATGGCTTATTTCACTTCTCGTTACCCTGCTCTGATTCTGTCAGTGCGATAAACTCGTATCTTTTAAGTTTGAGCCTGTGACGGTGTTTGATGAGTGAACTCTCCTGGTCCTTATCTCAACTCAGGAACCCTTTGCTAAATTTTCTCCCCTCTGTCCCCTCGCAGGGGGAGTGAGTGAGGGGCCTTCCTTGGGTGCCTGCCCACGACCACATCCGACACTTCACAGCCCTCTCTGAAGTATCCTGGGCCAAGAGCTGGGGCAGCAGAGCCTCACCCCCTTCTCTGGGCATGCTGAGCACCCAAGTGTGGCTGGCCCTTCTGTAGCCTGAAGGAGCAAGCCACAAGCACAGAGCACAGCTGGCTGTAATGCAGAACATTTTCTCCATCCTGTGCTAAAGGGTTGCCTGCGAGTTCAGCTCTGAGCCAAACCAGGCAAGAGGGCTGCCCTGCGTACTGCCATGGCATTCATGGCTTCTTTTAGAGGACAGAACAAACTACTGCACTCCTGGCACAAACATTGTGCTGATGGGACCCATTCATTAATCCTGTCCATCATATCTGTGGAATTCAAAATTAATCTAGGGGAAAATGCAGCATTGCAGCTTCATTAAACACTGCAGTACCCATTTACCTACATATTTATTTATGCAGACAATCCTCGTCCCTTTTCATCCTTTTTCCTCCCTCAGCCTCAAAGCAGAAGCACTATTCTCCCACAAGAAAGGCATATTATTTCAAAAAGAGTTGGAAAATTCATTATAAAAACAACAACATACTGAGATCTTGATGTTTTTCATTTCGTTTCTTTTTGAGACAAGCAAAAAAATTCTGTGTAGGGAAAAATAAGAGGGGACCTTTTTATTATCAACAAAAGAAAGACAGGAATCATCTTGCAACATATGCTCCAAGTTTTATTAGTCACTTGATTTGAAATGTATTTCAATGGTAGACTACAGTCTGGACTAAAAATCCCAGCCTTCTTTCTCAAGAAGGTGAGTATCCTAAGGTTTAACTGCAGGATAAACATACCATCAGTAGCAGACCCTCTATTTCCAAGCAAATGAAATTTAAGCACTGGCAGACAGAGCAAACTAACTCAACCTTTGCTGTGGACTAAAAGCTAACTAAAACCCAAAGACTTCATTAATCAGTGCAAAGAGTACTAAGACACCATTCACCCACACTTTTAAGCATGACTGTACACATCTCAGAATATACCAACAACCATTTCTGTTGAAAATGTCATTTGTTTTTAAGGACAGTCTGTGCTGCCAAAAATCTGTATGTTTTCCATGACGTTTCATTAAATGCATCGTTTTCCTCAGAGCAAAAAAATTTTAGGCTGCTGAATTTTGAGTGGTGCAGGATTAAAATTCCTTTTCACCTTCAATACCGTGGCTATTTGCTTTGAGAAACTATAAAGAGCACATTACGCAGCCAAGATAAAAACAATTCCTATAAGGATGAAAAATGACAAGGTAAGGTGGAGAGAAACCATCATCAAAGCAGCAGGACCGCTGCCGTTGTGTCTCAAATTCTCAGAAAAGAAAAATGCCAAACAATGTTCCTCTTTTTAAAAACCTTGCCATCCCTGGCAGTTCAACAAGCTCTCTCACAAACCTGCAGAAGCTCTCAGCAAGGACAGAGAGCAGAGGCAGGGAACCGCTGCCGTCGGTGCCGCCTGAGGTGGGCCCCGGGGCAGCAAGCACAGAAGGATTACCAGGCATGGTGACAGGAGGGAGCCAAGCAAGCTAATAAAGTCATTTTGGTGGCCCTTTTGGCCCATCTGCAAAACAGGGGACACCTGGGGGTTGTGGGGTGAATTCATGTCCAAGTTTTAGTATGGTCATACCCCGGCTTGTACTGCGTCTGGCTAAGGAGTGGCTTTTGAGTTTCACCAGCAACTTACCTAAATACGTGGCATAAACACAGGAGATCTGAGAAAATAACAGGATGAGATGATTTCTGGAAGCTTTATGATTAGAGATTACACATGTCAACATTGTTCTGTCAACAGATATAATTAATTACCTGTTACACAAATTTACCCCACTATTTTCTGCTCCATGTAACACAAAGATACAGTTAAGAACGTAGTAAAATGCTTTTTTCTGGGAAGGAGTTTTGTAAGTAACACACCCTGAGCACAAGATGCCCACGCATCCAAATGATGTTTAGAAAGGAAGGGGACACGTGTCATGACTTTACAAAAGAAACCAAGCACTCATGATGTGGTTCCAGGGATGCCAGATGTAACACCTACAAAAGCTAACACACTTTACATCTCAAAGTCACAGCTGCTGATTACAAAGTGCACTATATGTCCAAACTCCCAGGTTTACTTAATCCTTGCAATATCCAGACCCAAACTTCTTTTATTATAGTTGTGGTTTGGTCTTGGGGGAAAAGAAAAAAGCCACCAAACAGTTACATGCATACTTAAAATGGAAGTTAGCACCTCCAAATGAAATTAAGAGGGGAAAAAAACATATCTTAGACAAAACCATTTCTTTGCCAGTTGTGACTGTTGTTTTACAATTCATTTTGGACAGTGAGTTCAGCACAGATGGCAAAATAATTTCAGTCCTTCAAGGAACTCATATAATGTATCCTAATTACTAGACGTAAAATTCGGCACATAGGAACTGCTCAAAATTGCGAATATAATAAAACACACAGCAATATCTTCCATCTGAACGCTCTTTCTCTTTAAACAGGGGATGGAGCACACCTAAATTAACTTCCTACTCTGCATATTCGTGTAACTCTGAAGGCACACTTTGCCAAAGGCAGGCTCCAGATGGGTTTTATGAACACTGCTTAGGAGCTGACTGGCCTCCAAAGGTACCTTCCTCCAACAACAATGTGCTTCAACACACGTGGGCGGGGGCTCCTTCCATAAAACAACCAAAAGCAAACCCAGGAGCAGCGGTCCCCACGTGCCTTGAGACACCAGCTCACCACCCAGCAGGGGCTGTTAGGAAGAACCCTTCCCCAGGGGTAGTTATCCAGTAATTGCGTAGGGTGGCAGGGTTTTCCCAACACCCCTCTCAAACAGCTGGTGCTGCAGTGTCAGCAGCAGAACTCACTGACCAGTGGCTGGAGCTGAAGTGTCACCTTGACCACTGAGCATCCCAGAGGTTCTGGGGCACACACACACACACGTGTAAACCACCCCAGCCACACCAATGTCCCACTGCCCTACCAACTGCAGCACTTCCACCTGACAGCTGTTTGCACATCAGGCCTGTGCAGTTTTACTTCCCAGTTCACAGGGACAATCCATACAGCACCGTGGCTAGCTGCTTTGACACTAAAAGAAACCACTAGCAAACAGTACTTATCTAACCAGCATCTCATTCCACCCAAGAAAGCTTCATTTTGTGATATTTAAAAAAAAAAAAACAAACATGGGAAGCCACCAGCTTACACTGAACACTTGAGAAGGTGCAGATTTGAAGGCAGAGGAGATGCACACTCTGTGCTTCCAGGATCACTTCCAGTGTCAGAGCTTAACTGAAGGCAAGGAAACTGGAAAGCAACATTCAAATATCTTCCATTTCCTTTCAAATAAGCAATATACCGCCTGAGCTCTGCCATCTTTAAACTGTGTGATGTGCTGTCCAAATATAAGCTCGGAGTGTTCCTGTGCTGCACTGAGCTCCCACTCAAAAGAAGTAAAGCAAAAACAAGCAACACAAACCTTTAAAACATGGAGGTGGTTCTGCTTATTCCCCGTTCCTCCCTTTCTGCCCTGCAGTGCTCCTCTACTGCTACTTCCTGCATCAAGACTGCAAAATCCACCCACGCTGGCAGTGGACGGGAGGAGGCGACGAGGAGAATCTCAAGTAAAACATGCAAGGCTCACAGCGCATCCCTGCAAGGAGAAATGCTAGTCCTTCTGTGCTCCCTGCACCTCCCAGCCCCGTGCTCTGCCCCGTCACTCGGGCATCTGGCCTTGCATTTTCAGGGGAAGCTCTTTTAAAGGCTAACAAGGAGGCAGAGGAATGCGTCTACTTGTAAGTTCTGATGAAAGGGGAAATTATGTCTTTTGTTTAGAAAAATACCTTCAAGGAAGAAAACAGAGGCAGAGAATACATGAAGTACCATTTTTTATCAACAGAGAGCAGAGTTTCCTGATATATTATATTAATTTTGTATTATTTTAGAGCCAAGGGGCCACAAAGCAAGATCACTATACTTGTCCATTGGGTTTCCACCCAAAAGGCTCCTTTGGGCATGTTCCTTCTGGTCTTTCCCAAGCTGGAGGGAGAACTGGGTGCATGGGCTAACACTACAGGATTTACCACAGGAGAGCATCTCCCCTTACAATACAGTCAATTATCACAAAGCCTGAAACAGAGCACAGCAGGGATCTGCAGCAAAAAACAGATGGGCAGATTTCTCAGTAAAGTACAGGGAGGAAAAAGCCAAACCTTCCTTTGCTTGCTGTCACTTCAGGGCTCTTTTTGGAGCTGGGTAAAAAAACCCCAGTTCCTCATCAGAGCGGTACAAATAGCTGCTGCTACAGCAAGAGTGAAGAACCAAGGAAGCTGCCGCAGAGCCAGGGAACATGAAGGCAGATGCAGGAAGAGTATCAGTCTGCTGGCTTAGCAGAGCATTTACACTCAGCCTCTGCCTACAGCAAGAAAAACACACCCAGGAAGAAGGAATCCTTTTGGGGGAAAAAAGTAGAATTAAAAGGACAGGAAAGGAAGGAAGGAAAAGATCACATTTGGCAAAAGCAATCGAAAATGAGACTTTTACCTGCATACTACTCCAACGCAAGAGGTACCACAGCTCAGCCTTGCTACCTACTGCTTCCTGATAATGAAAAAATGCAAACTTGTCCCATTCCCTGATAGCAAGCACTGTCTTTCAGCCAAGGTAAACAGCAGAAAGCAAGGGAAATACTGGGCATATTTGGAATACCAAGCACAACAACAAGGGGTTCCCCAAAGCTAAGAAGCCAGTTTGAGTTGCATTTACTAGCAATCCTCTACAAATTCATCTCTTTGGTAAAAGTGGGCACTGCTATCCAATTCTCCCATTTCTCTTGTGGGGTTGTGGGCAAGTTTAACAGCCAAAGCAGCAGTGCCATGCCCTGGCCAAAACCAAAGCCCTCCATGCCTCAGACCTGGCCAAAGGGGCAAGGGGAAACAGGGAAGACCACGGGCCAGAGACATGCAGAACTGGGAGCCTCTGTCCTTGCTGCTGGGTTAGATCAACTTCCACGTGGCTCTTTGTCTTAAATTGCTGCCAGCAGATGTGACCTTCCCAATATTTGCTACCCGTTTCTGAACTTATTGCCAGCATTTAAAAACTAGAGGCTCACACGATTCCACCCCACGCCCTGAACACCTGCTGGCAGAGACCCCACTGCAGTCTCGTGCTCTTACACCCCAGAGCACCCTGTCCCCCTCTCTTCAAGTTGGTGAAAACACACTGCTGCACATAAGTAATTAACATAGGGTAACTGAAATCTCTAAGACGTCCCCTCCATTTTCAGGGAGTAGACCTGCCAGCATTTTGCCCCACGACAGAGCAGAACCCCATAAGACATGCTTTTAACTGGAGCTGGAGACACTCTAAAATCGTGACAATTATCTAATACTAAGCTACTAAACTGTCAAGCACACAAAGAGTGCTTACCAACACACTGGAGTTTATTTACTCTTAAAACCCCAACCAACACAAGGTCTCTCCTCTATTTCAGTCATGAGAAAATTTCAGACTTGCAAAAAATTCAGGTTAAAAGAGACCTATTGCAGTCACCTGAACCCCCAGCCTACTGAAACAGTCATGCCTTAAAGGCCCCCAAACTTTCTGATCTTACTTCCATAAATTCACGTATTTATTTCTGCAATTTTAAACAGACTTACTACCTTGTGGACTTTCAGTCACTGATGCTCTACTTTTATTATTCCTTTCCTCACCCTTAATAATCTCATTATGTAAAATCAACTTTATTTAGATAAATCAAAGGGGACAACAAAAAACCAGAAGAAATCTTTGAAACTCTACTAGTACATTAGGTTAGGTATTTTTCTTAGTGGCAAACAAAAATATTAATTTCATAAAGCAATTCTCTTACTAAAGAGTCAAAGTCACTGGTGAAGAATCAATTCCAATTGCCATTACAATATCATCCTTGAAATGAATATTCTGCCAAAACGCAATAATAACTGAACAAAACACTGCAAACAACAGAGAGAACAATCAGTGGGTGAATGGACAAGAATGAAGATGCTAAGAGAGCAAAGATCTGAAACATAAATTCCCTTGCTTTCTAAAGAAGCATTTGCCCAGGAACTGGTCTGACATTTAGGAAACAAAGTAGCTACTGCTATGGCAATCGCTGGGCTTAAAAATAAGATTAAAAAAAAAAAAAAAGAGTATAGGAAGATGTAAGGACTAAGGCAACTCAAACCATGCCCTTTTGTTTCATTGCATGAAATAACACATTTTCTTTTCAGATTGTCACACAATGGTACGAGGTTATCGCGCTGTCACAGCACGGAGACAAAACAAAATCAGATCCACAATCTGGCCCTAGGACATAAGCAAGTGGGTAATAAGTTTCTGCTCGCAAATATGAAATCAGTCATTGTGACTTCATCTGTAGGGCAAGCTTTTCCTACTAAGAAACTCTGAATGGTTCAGTATGCAGCGGAGGCCAATAACTCTGGACGGCCCCAGTGCATTTCAGTATTATGGCAGCATGACAGAAGACACGTTACACTGATCTTCCAAAATCAGGCCAGAAAGAACAAGGGCATTTTAAATCATGAACTGTCACCTCAGCTTTACTCAAAATACTTTGTAAGGAAGAGGTCCATTGCACATACACTATGCAAAAATTATCCCCCAAGGGCAAAAGAGAGAGACAAAATTGTCCAACAGTCCCAGTGACTCCCTCAGCAACCAACTTGTGAAGCTGTTTTAGCAGGCGCTGGAGAGAACTTCTTCAGAAAGGACAAGAAGGCAGTGGAGCAGAAGAGGTGAAAAAGGAGAGGGAAGATCTTTACAGACTTGAGCTCTCCAGCATACGCCTGCACTTAGACTTTCAGAAGAACAACCGCTACAGTTATTCCAGAGACAGCACTTACTTCCTGGCAGTACTGGAGAATCCCTTCTTTCGTCCCAATGCAGGTCTTGGTGCCGGAGGGGTCTGATTCCCACTTTCCGTTCTGCACGTTCATGTGCATGTTGAGTTTGCCACAGAACATGGCGATCTGGGGCTCTGCCAGCAGCCCTGCGTTTCCATCAGCAGGCACCTGGAAGGAGAAGAAATGTTTTAGTTTCACGTCTGACATTTCAGGCCAGCCAAAGCAGCAACAGGTCAAGAAAACAAACTCTAGACTCATCCACCCACTGCAGCAAAGGCTGAAATGTTTTGATTCAGGGAGATTTGAGAAATGTAAATGGGGTCTTCACAGAAATCCAGATTACAATAGTATAATTTTAAAGCTGTAACCGAACTGTTTTGTGGCCCAAAACCGTCTTCTTACCAACTTGGGCAAAACACAGAACAAGGAGCACAGCTGGAGCACAATTACAGGAGTTTAATTTTCCAAACACACCTGGTATAATGTGGGGGGAGCAGTCCACTAACAGCTAAACAAAAAAGTAAGAGTTTCCTGAAAACCTCACAGTGTATCTGTTTTTGAAGACCCTCAGCAGTTCATCTCCTTGTTGAGCACACAGGTTGCAGCATTTTATCACGGTGGGTTAAGAGCAGCTTCCACCTAAGCTTTGCTCGGACTGAACTTTAAAGTGCAGAGGAGTTGGGGTGATATCAAAACGGGCCTGCTAAAGGTCTAGCTCACCACCAAGAATTACACACCACCACCTCCCCAACAAGCATTAAGATACCAGGCTCAAGACAGGTGCTCCTCCTCTTGTCCCACAGCTGTCCACGACAACCCAACCGAGCGCTGCCGGCGCACGGAGCCAGCACCAGAGCCACCCTCACCACGGATTTAAACCTCTCCCATGGGATCACGGCACTGAGCCAGCCCCTGAAGGTATAACCTGAAAGGACTCGCTTGTGTTTGACACCCGAGGAACACGACACAAAGTGAAATCTCCTCTCTGGGCCAGGTACCTCAAGGGACAAGTCTACGGTTCTCCACTGCCCCTCACGCTCCAAAGGCCAGCCTGGCACATTCAAGTACAGCAGAGTGTTCATTTAGGTTTAAATAGCTATTTTTAACTTTTAATCTCTTCGCTGGAAGGCTTCCCAAGAGGAAAATTTAAAACGTTTTAAAAATTCATGAAAAAGGAAAGAAACAGAATTGCGGTATGATGGGAGGTATGCAAACCCCGGGTATCAGTTTCGCCACTTTTTGTTTAAACAAACACAAAAAAGACTTAATGAATTCTCTTTTTCTTTTTTTTCTTTTTTAGTACTGTACGCATATAAAACAAACCCCCACAGCAAGGAACACTGCAAGAGTGAACATCTAACTACCCATTGGATTAGCACTGAAAGCGAAAATGCCACAATTAAAACAAGCTTTTTTTTTTTCTTAGCGAAAGGAGGGAATATTTATTTTTCTACCTTCTTTAAGATGTTAACTTGTAAGAACAATTTAGCTGAAATAAAAAAACCAAAAAAGGCAGGAACATCTCAACTGGCAGAGATTTCCCTTTACTATCTCAATTTCTCTGCTCCTGTGAAACGAGTACATTCTGTACAATCTAACAATCAACCATCACTTTCCACTGGTTAATTAGAGAATTTTCCATAACTGGGATGATACCTTGACTGGCTTGCCTTCAGCAGGAAAACTATCACATGCTTACTCCCTCTAACACCTTCAGAAACTCTGGAGAGCAACTCAGATGAGACACATCTATAACTATCTGCAAAATACCCTCCAAATTAATTATCTTATTTTTCTTAATAGATGCAACATAGCCTTATCAAAATTTCAATAAAAATAGAAGTGAGTCATTCCACAGGTGATGTGTGAATGAGAACTCTATTCCCAGTCAGCTCCTCAACTGAGATCCCTACTAAATTAATAAAGCACACAGCAGTCACACTATGGCAGATTTTAAATTTCTTTCACTCAAATTCATAAACTGTAAATTTACTGAGAACTTGCCTTGTGGTTTTATAACAGGGAGCTTCTGGGGATTTTTTGTGTTCTAGCTAGAAAGACGGATGGAGTTTGGGGGCACAACTAAAGTGCTGTCAATTTAACTCTAAAAAACACAACAACCTATGCCTGTCTACTTAAAATCTCATTCCCTTCAGAAAAGCCATGACATCTCCCAGCTTAATGAAATTACCAGAGCAAGTCATGATCACTTCTAAATTTTGAGCTGGGCCAGGCTAATGACCTGCTCAGCATAGCACTTCATCTTACTGATTAGGACACCTAAATGTTTCTAATTATAAGGAAATATTGAAGCAATTAACAGACGTTGTAAACCAAAGTGTTGAGACCATAGAATCAAAGATTCACTTAGGTTGAATAAGACTTTAAGATCAACTCCAAGCCTAACACTGCCAAAACAAAAGCCAAAAATAAAGGATAAAATTTAGCTGAGGTAACTAATTTCAAGAGGTCTCTACACGGCGCAAGTTCATGCCATAAAATCTCATGAAATATTACTGATTTTAAGAAACATCAAACAAAGCAGTTTGATCACAAAGGGGACTGAACAACAGCATTTTGGGGGAGGGGTGGGGAAATGTAGCCCTTCCTGTAAAACACATAGATTAAAAACAACTCAAAAAAGAGGAAATTTACTGAAATACTAGTAAAACCAGATGCAGTGATAAGGAATTTGTCCCCCACATAACATTTCAAACCTGTTAATGAATGAATCTCTGGTCACATCAAAGGTAGATCCAGCCAAAATATGTGAACTGGTGACAAATTTTATGTGTCACTCAAGTTTTCTTCATAACTAAAGGTTTAATTCATTTACATTCATTCCCTGACAAGAAAAAAAAAAAATCTGCATTACAATGCAATTAAATAATCTAGAGCACAGATCTACACTGATAAGCGGCTTCTACATAGTAATGCTGAATAACAAAGCCACAGTCCAGTTTGTTACAATAACTGGTGTAGTAGCAAATCTCTCCTTGACTAATCCTAAAGCTCTCGGGCAGATTAGTCTCCCAAAGAATAATTCACGCGACACAAATTACATTAACAGCAGCTATTTTTGCTTTATTAGTATTCTGCAAAAGTAAAAACTCCAAGCAAATTAATGAAACTGTAATCACATATTATTTTGTCTACTTTGCATATGACTTCGAAGCAGCAGCATGTGGTTTTTTCTTTTTCCTGCCTCTTTGGCAAATCATTAAACAACTGTTAGAGCAATTAGTGCAGCATCTCAAAGTAACTTCGAATTTTGTGCTCGGGTTTTCTCAGTATATCCAGTTTTCAAAGAGCAAGTAAGAACAGCACTCATGACTTCTACAAGACATCTGGATCAGTGATCAGTCTCTAGATTGGGAACCACCTGAATTTGAATAATGGCATCTACAAGACTCTGAAAAAAAAATTACCTCACGTTGATCGTACACTATTTAGAGCTCTACATGAGTTTAATAAGTCATAAGACATTCAACCACCAGCCTGACATCTTTTCATACAGAAAACAGAATTATTAAGTTTTGCAAGTGTAGTAAGGGTACAAGTTCTGAAAGAACTGTGGTAAAGCTCAATCCTGACGACAGGGCCTCCCTTAAAGAATTTCAGCATATCAGAGGCCTGTCCTTCCAGTCTCAATGCCCATTCCACTCCAGATGAGTGCATCTTCCCGTGTGATCCTCTGCTCCTTTCCTTCTTATGAGCAGATAAACGGTAAAGTGCTTAAAATATTGTTTTGTAGGAAAGAAATCTATAATACCTTCCAAGGACAGGCTTTCAGTGTTTTGCATTCTCTCAAAGAGAAAGCAGAGTAGGAACTCATCCTTTAGGTGGGGATATTAAAGAAAGGAAAATCCAACCAACACTAAAAACTGGAATCAGAAGACAACTCTGTAAGATAAAGCCCAGTGGGTATACAACAGCTTTGGACATGGAAAGAGGAGGGACACAATTCAGCTGTTTTCTCCTCAGATTGGTCAAATTAGGAAAATACAAGATCAGTTTCAGCAAGGCCACCTGAATGGCATTAATTACTGGAGCCTGTCTTTGAAAACAGGTGTTTCACAATATTTTTCTGTTTGTTTTTAGAGAGAAAACAGTCACTGCAAGTATTTATTTGATGTCAAAATGTTGACTAACATAAAATACAGAAAAGAAAAAAAAGAAATAATGCAAACATTAAAAGACTAAGATGTAGGAAATCTGTTTCCTTCCCATGTTAAGATGTGGAAGAGATGCCTCTGCTTTCCTGTATTCCAGGCCTGGCAGTTTAACACATCTATTTGAGGGGAGATGCATGTCCACACAGCATGCTGGATGCCATTTATACCATTTCTGAGACACTCAAAAAGGATTTTGACAGCAGACTAGAGACGACTGAAATAAGTTTTTCGAATTACAACACTCTAATAAGGAATACCTTACATTAACAAAAAAGTGTGTGGAGTTCTTTAGCTCACTACCTTTCCATCAAAACATCAAAAGACCTTTTCCTATCAAACACTATTGCTATTTAAGTCAGAAAGCATTGCCCTCTCCCCCTCCACTCTCTGTCATTGCTTTCGGCAGTTACAAAAACAATTAGTGTATTTGCTAATAGCTCTTCATAATCCCTATTTCACCAACAAGTGTTGGCTTTTTTCACAACTCAGGTTATATCCAGAAAACAGGCTGCAAGGTTTGCAGCCGATATCAAGAGGTTTTCCATCAGGGAACCAAAATAACACAACTTTACTTCAGATAGCTCTGCTATCTTTCTACAATCAAGGACTACAAAATAATACAGAAATAAGCATCTGACCTTGTACGTGCTGTTATTAACCACTGAAGCATCAAAAACCATTCCCTAGAAGTCCCTATGACAGCTTCTATGATTTATATTGTTTTATTCTGCAAACACTAACCTGAAGCCACTTTTATAAACATTCAAAGTGTATTTAATTCGCATTAATTGCTTCATTTGCAATTACCTTCAAGGAGTGGACATTGAGTAACAACCTCCATATCTACAACTTGCTCAAGAACAACAACTTTCCTCCTTATTTTGGGATATGATTAAAACAAGCCCTCCCTGATTTCCATTGTCAATGCTAATACCAGTTCAAACCTTCAACCAAGAAGTCAGAGACTACAGCTCTCAGGTTTAACAATTTCTGTTGACAATAATCATTAAAAAAGGGTTCAAATAATGTGAAGAATTAAGCATATCCAATCACCATGGCTATGCTTCCTCAAAATTTTTATACCATATTCAGGGTGAAATCTCAGATTTCTCATTAAGTAAAGCAGCATCAACTTGCACAAAGAGCAGTCTGCTTCCTCTGTGACTATTAACGAAATAAAAGAAATAATAATCTTTGAAGTGGGGCCACTCATAACTGGTTTTCCTGTGAAGAGCAGAAGTAAAAATTGAGTGTAAAAGGACTCTCTACTTGCCCTACACATTCAGTGAGCAAAACACAATACAGAGACTTGTTATTCCCAGTGGAAAGCCCAAGTCTCTTCCACTGGACTGACAGGCCTGCAGCACCCTATAAGTGAAGGTTCTTGCTATGTTCTAGAAGTCTATAGTTCAAACCAGACAAATGCCATCCAAACACACAATGAAAAATCTCTTTCTTTCTTTTAAATGCAATCAGGACAAAAAAGAAATAAAAATAAACCACCCAAATTAAAAAAGAAGGAAATATCAAATTACTGTCTCCCCACAACTTTAGGATGGCTGCTTGTCACAACCAAGGAAAATTTTCTATCTCCTCACTCTTCCTTAGAGATGAACCAGAGTAAGAGGTTCACAAAACCAACATGAATAATTTAGAAACAGTATTTTATTGTATAATGTTCATATAGAAACAGCAGCAGCAATTACTGTCATCAACAGCCTTGAGAAATAGGTCAGGAAAACATTTTACTGATTGTTCAGTAAAACTGCACAGTACAGTTGCTCCTCCAGGAAGACAAATGTTTATCGCAAACAGCAGCAAAAATGGCCCTGCTCCTAACTTGCAGAAAACCCTGGGAACACCCATAGCTCCTTCACAAAAAGCCATCATCCAAAATTTGCCCGAGAAACACTTAATCAAAAAGCTCCCGGAAAGCTGGAGAAGTTTATCTGCCCTGACTACAACCTGTTTAACCCAGGTGCAAATATCTGTGCACTGTGCTCCTGGCCTGCTTCGTAAACAGTGATGCCAAAATGCATCATCACCAGAGTGCAACACCCGCATCTCCACAGCAGCTCAAGGATCACCTGCTCCACAGAAAAATTAAAAGCCAGTCTCCCTTCAAGCCTGCAGAGGAAAATACAGTATTCTCAAAACCATCTTCTGACAGCCAGCCATTCTCCTCACTCACAGCCTTCACAAGGTCCTGAGGCACAGGCCGTATTTATTCCATATGTTTTAGTGTGTCCCTCAGGTCACGTTCCAAGTACTTGTAGAATGACATCCCAACTCAGCCCCAAGGCATCTGTCTACCCTGAAATCATGATCAAAACCAAACCAAAAACATGCCAAGACTAAGCACTGAGCTCACAAGGCTATCCCACGGAGCAGCAGGGAGGCGAGGGCTCCCCTCCCTAAAGACCTGAGCGAATCAATGTTTACGAGAGATATTCGAAGACTTGAGCAGAAACTTTGCTTTAGTGTCTGTAATGGAGAGCAGGTCTGCATGTGCACGTGTGAACACACACACCAGAGAGCAGGGATTTCCCTCCCTGGGGCCACTGGAATCACTAGGAAGCAACGAGGAGAACCACCAGAGCAGCAGAAGCCTAGCTCGCATGCTGACTCTGTCCAGCATCGTCTTGCACACATTTCCACGCTCCTCCGAGAGTGATTAAAAGCCAAAATTTAGCTACAAAGATCGACATCTCTGAGGTTATAAGTGTGAGGAAGTATGACAGAGTAGTATCCCAGCAAGTCAGAGAAGGTAGATCTTTGCACAGCTACATGAACATAGTGAATATACATTAGTCTGTAAGTGCAGTGTCGAGAGTTTCTTACCTACCACCAACGCTACGGAGCCGCCTACCAGCAACATGTCTGCTTCCAAAAAAAACCCCTGAAAGCCACACTCCCACAGCCTTCAAGTTGAGTGTCTTAATTTAAGAAGATGTGGAGGTGCTTGAATGCATCCAGAGGAGAGCAACAAAGCTAGTAAA
>WBMZ01014158.1:0-31458 GCA_013400975.1 Atrichornis clamosus | reverse complement strand
GATGGGATGCGTGGGAATGGCTCAACCCCGTGCTAGGGGAGGTTTGGACCGGACATTAGGGAGCATTTTTTTCCCCGAGAGGGTGGTCAAACACTGGAACAGGCTTCCTGGAGAGGCGGGCAATGCCCCAAGCCTGTCAGCAGCAACTGGGCTTAGTAACAACCCTTAGTAAGAGGCTGCAGCTTGGTCAGGCAGCTGGACTGGATGGCCACTGGACGCCTCCCAGCTGAAACACGCTATCCCGTTCCAACCTCTGGGTCACCGCCGTGGTCACCACCAGGCCAGCAGCCCCAGCAGTTTGCTCTGGGTGATGATGTCCACCACTGAGGGCAAGGGGATAATGGCAGGAGCAAGGACGACTCTTACATGACCAGGTCTCCTCTGGAGTTACCTCAGGAGCCCATGGCCAGATTTACAGATCTTGCAGTTAGCCACTGATACAACAGCAACTGAAAACCCTCAGGCCTACCAAGCCTCCCCAGCCTTCAGGTGCCTCCACGTGGTTTAGTCACGGTTTTTTATAAAAACTGCTATTTTGGCAGGAAGAAAAAGGATAACAAGCAGATTGACCAAAATTATCCAAGACTGGACTGACTTTCAGGAAGCACTAAATCTAGTGTAGCACCAACTAAGTATTAACATGGGGGATGGGGAGATAGAGGGGGTGGAATAAAATCAAGATTTTATAAGCTGAATAAAAAGTGCATAAGAAGACAGAAATAAAAACAAGCCAATCTTGCCACCAAGCTATTCATTTAGATTTTGAAACAGTCTTTGGTCATTTACACAGCTATATGTCTTGACCAATAACAGCAGGGTAAACAAGACAAAAAAACCCTAATCCTGTCAGACTTAATGATCTTCTATTCATTTGGAAAAAGAGAAGAAAAAAAATGAAATTCAGCAAGTGTACAAGTTTGACAAAAGAAGTGTTTAATGATACCAGCAAATATGACAAGTGTTATGATTTCTTTTGGTACATCTACACGTGCAGAAATGCCAGTGATGCTGCATCCAAACTTCATCATCTGCAAGGCTGTCACTACCCCAAAACAAACACAAGACTGTTTTACAGAACAAGTTAAGGTTTTCCACTGAAATAAATCACTGTAAACCATCTAATCCCAGTATTGTATTTTCCATTCAAACACTCAGAGGCACTATCACTTATTTTATCTTAAATAAATACATAAAGTAGAAGAAAAGTGAGAGCACATTTCACAGCAATGCAACAGGCCACGAAACTACTGCATGCTCAGCAATAACTTCTGAGGTCCTATCATACCCATGAAACGCACTGCAGCAAAAGTGAAACTACAAGGTGAAAGCAAGTATTAAAAAAAGCCCTAACTTCTAGTTTGCAGTTATATTAAAGCACCTTTTTTTTTTTTGTTATATTTTAAGCCTATTTCAATGCATGTGCACCTGGGAATGATTTGAAATGGAAAATTACTATATGCAGAGACAGACTCAATAACATGAAACAAATTTAAATTCTATCTGTTCAGTCAAAAATTGAAGAATAATCCTAGTCCAGTGAACTTGATAAGCAGGTTAACATTTGACCAATGTCAGCTTCTCAAACAAACTTTATCCCTCAAATGTCAATGATCAGTAATTTATTGACTTATTTTCAAACAGAATAGCAGTCTCCAGTTTTCAGAAATTAATGTGAAGTAGCTGATGACTGTAAGAGAGTTTCACATCTCATTCATCACATTTCCACTACCAGACTTAAGCATCTCATGAAAGAAGAATTCTTCTGTACAGTATCCTCATTCCTTTTTTATGCTATTTGTTATTCAACTTTTCCTGCTAAAACTGGACTGCAAAAGAATAGCTTGTAAGAGGATGGCATTCCATTTCATGGATGCTTACATCCAAGAAAACATTGTTACTACTCAACCTCTCACAGAATCGCGTCTTTAACTTATAGAAAGGTCTGTGTTGAAAGGCACCTTAAACATCATCTCATTCCAACCCCCCTGCCACGGGAGGGACACCTTCCACTATCCCAGGTCACTCAGAGCCCCATCCAACCTGGCCTTGGACACTTCCAGGGATGGGGCAGCCACAGCTTCTCTGGGAAACCTGTGCCAGGGCCTCAGCTCCCTCACAGGGAAGAATTTCTTCCTAATATTGGATCTAACCCTACTCTCTGTTAGTTTAAAGCTGTTCCCCCTTGTCCTGCCACTTCAGGCCCTTGCAAACAGTCTCTCTCCATCTTTCTTGTAGGTTCCCCTCAGGTACTGGAAGGCCACAATTAGGTCACCCTGAAGCCTGCTCTTCTCCAGGCTGAACAACCCCAAGTCTCTCAGACTATTTTCACAGGAGAGGTGTCCCATCCCCGTGATCATTTTTGTGCCCCTCCCCTGGCCTGGCTCCAGCAGCTCCATGTCCTTCCTGTGCTGGGCCCCAGGGCTGGATGCAGCTCTGCAGGTGGGGTCTCACCTGAGGGGGCAGAGGGGCAGAATCCCCTCCCTCCTATTCCTGCTGCCCACGGGGTTTGGGTGCAGCCCAGCACACGGGGGGCTCTGGGCTCCCAGCACACAGGGATGGGGCATTCTTTTCTTTTCTTTTCAGACCCCTGTGGGCAAATCAGCAGACTTAGCTTACAGTACAGATAACAACATGATTCCCAAGGCCTCTGTTTAAGTGCTTGGACTTGTAACTTCCTAAATAAATAAATAAATACTAATTTTTAAAAAAACAGTATGAAAGCCACAACACTGCAGTGACACTTCCAAGCATGACTGTTGTATGACTGATTGATTACACAATGCTAACATCCTATATTTTGACAATATAGTAATTAGACTATTAAGAAGTGACTTAAAGTATGCAAGGCACAAGAGCTTTCCTAAAACAAACTTCAGTGAAAAAGAGATACCGCATTTTCCAGATTTGAAAAATCCTGTGGGCTTACATCATTTTCCTATTGTAGAAAGACAGCACTAGATGACTGAACTAACTACTCTAAACATACAGAATTATTACTGCAGTGCAGCAACTATACAATGCATTTGCAAGCTTCCCCAAGATGGAATGGAAGCTGAAATCAGCCTGCTTAGAAGATTTTTTCCTGTGTTCCAGCCTGAACAAACCCTTCTCTGCCTGAGCAGAATTCACCACGGCCAGGAGAGCTGTAATTTTCCTTGTGAAATGCAACCTCCACCCTGCGTCAACCGGATTTCAAAGAAAGCTCTGAGGTGGATATTTTGTTCTTATTTTGCATCCAGTTCTTTATCTGCCCTTGATACAGAGGTGCCACCCACACTGCTAAAGCAACTCTTCCATGGACCACATGACTTATGTTATCCTCCAAACAATGCAGAATGGAATCACCCTCTGCTCCCGCTGGGCTGAGGCACAAACATCGGAACAGAGCCATGTGCAAAGTCTGATGTAATTCACCGGCTTTAACATGAGGTGTTTCAGCTCTTTTGCACTATGACAGCACTCCACATGTATGCCAAAGGTCCCTCTCATCTCCTTTTGATGCAGAACTATTCCCTGCTCAGGCAGCAAGTCTGTGACTCAGTCTTCTCTGCAAGCTGTCCGAGGAGTTGGCTTACTAGAATTATTATCATTATTATATTAATAAAATTAACAATTTCCCGATTTCATTCCACAAATAATGTGAAGATGAATTAACAAGATATTTCTGGCATTTGCTGACTTTAACCATCAAGTATTTGGCAGGATGAGGACTCCCTGACTGCTACAAGGAAGAGCATGTCCAGAAGATCCTTCCTGAAATATTTATGCTACCCAAGATGCCAACGCATCTCTAATTAGACAAACCTTTTTTTAGCACACAAAAACACCACTATGAGCAAGCCAGAAGGAACTAATCTGTCAACACCAGGATTAAACAACATAACACACTACCTGCATCACTTTCAAGGCATATACAGAAGCCTGATACTAGCTGCCACACGAGAGTCAAACAGATGGTTGACAAATTTGATTCATTTTGAGTTGAAGGTCCAGTTCTTCAATCCTTCTTCTACAAAAACGTATGAAATTTTACCACTCCACAACAGCGGAACTGTGATGAGGGAATTAATGCCAGCATTACCAGACATTCCATGCTGGAACAGATCCTGCCCTGGACCTGTTTTTAGGGTACTTGAGTCATCTGTTACTAAAAAAATAAAACACCCCACCCAAATCTCACTGTCCCACCAGACACAAGCTATTTTCACACCACTCTGCACCCAGCTGCTGGTTTTTGAACAGCTACTCCATGTCCATGAGGCTTTTTTCATAATGATCATGTTGCACATTCAAAAGAAAGTCTGGCCCTCAACCTCTGATGCTATGCCCCACTCTCATGGTCTCCAAGATGAAGCTATTTCTTCACCTCTCAGCTTTCTGGCCCTAGCAGACAGAGGCAGCTTATTTAATCTCATCCATCAGACCAAAAACAAGACAATCATTATTGCATACATAAAAATATTAACAATAAAAACTAAAGTAATAAAGAAACAGGCCTTCAGAAGTGCTCAGCAGAAAAAGGTAGAGGATTCCTCCATTTGGGGAAGAATGAAGATATTCTGTCATTCCTCTCAATTCACACATTTCACCTCTGCAGTCTCCATTCTGCATGTGCTTTACTGATTACACACTCCTGCACGTGACCTTCATGCCATTGTGCTGACACTCAAAACCAAGAACCTTTTCCTTTCCAGGAGCAATCAACAAGAAACAAGAGTGAGGGGAAAAAAAAAAAACAAAATCAAGCAAATGAGGACAGAGTGAAGCCCTCACAAAAACAACCCAGCAGCTTTGCTCAGCAGACTGGGCACCAGCACCAACCCTCCCTTCAGCAGGGATCACACAACAGGTACATTCCACACACACCCCTCTACACAGCTGTGACAGACAAAGAGCAGCAGATTATATAAACCAGGAGGTTCACTTTACTGGAAAAAATAAACCCAAGGAGTTACAGGCTTGACCACGCCAGCCAGTTATTCTACAGAACACAGCTCTTCAGCTTGAAAAGCTAAGCAAAACCACCCAAAATTGGACTTAAGGGAATTCAATAAGCCTCCAACAAAATAAATCTCTAATGATGCAATAATTAGAAAGATAATTATGTTAAGTCTATGACTTCCCAAAATCCATTACAAGATTCAAGAAAACAAGAGGAAAATAACCAACTAATACGCAAGAAGCAATATGGGACAAGAGGAAAAAAAAACCTTCAAACCTTTAAACCACTCTTCCCAATCCATGAACGCCACGCTACAGAAGCACACTAATTTTTCCAATGTATACATTTCAATTTCCAAACCCTACCTCTGGTATCTTACAGCAACTGCTCTCTTGAAAGACACAGCCTCCATCGGAATTCTTCCACAGGCAGTGGTTAGGAAAAGCTTTACTGGTGTCAGTGTTTGGAATGTTAAGCGAATGGACAGCAGAACACCCTGGTTATGTCCTCTTTCCTGTTCACAGAGTATATTCCCACCACGGGTTGTGGATTTCTGGCCTTATTGAGCACTGCGGAATACCCCAGCTGTTGGCTAGGTCTGGGGGCCAGGGAGACCAGATCCTGTCAATCCAAGAACTTTCTTCCAGTGTGGTATTCTTGTAGTTACTCTCCAGTAATACAGAAGTAGGTACCGCATGCAACTTCAGCTATGCAAAATGTTGAAACATGAGAAAAACTGTGCCTGACAGCTCCCTCTCTTCTAGGGGAAGACATGTTGCTATCGTGGTTGCCAGAATCTTGCACAAACACCTCACATTCAGACAAGGATAGAGAAAGGAAATTATTCAAGGGGTGGACCAGAAGCCAAAAATTCAGCATATGAGTTTCTGATTTTTTCAACGATACCAAGGCCTCAGAGCCTTCTTCTAGGTGCACCCACTAACAGCAGCTGCTCTCCATGTTGACAGCAGGGATAGCAGAAGAGAGATGCTCACATACCTCTGCTTTGAAGGCTCCTCAGAGGTACTGCATTCAAACTCAGCGTGCTTAAAGACTGGATTTCAAACTCATATTAATTGAATTTAACACATTTCCATGAAAAAGATTAAGATGAACACGGAGGCAACTTTCAGATCCTCAAATGATGCAGAGGAGATTATTCGTTGTCACCTATTATTGCCAGACATGAGAGAACTGATCCAAATAAGATGACATAATAAAGATGAAGTGATGTTTTCTTACCAATAAGTAGACTAAAACCACCACAGATCATTAAGCATAAAAAAAGCATTAGCCCAAAGCATTAGCCCCCTGCTAAGGGGGGGAAAAAAACCCTCCAGTTTTTTTAATCATGTTGGAACCACATACTTGAAAAGCACACATTTTTTTGTCTTAAACAGCTCCATTGTATTTTTGCTGTTTAGAACACATAAATTCCTCAAACAGTGACTTACTCATGAGGATTTCTTAAATTTGTCTTTTAAACGAATAATCTGGAAGATTAAAACATCATCTTGCTTTTGACACTCATCAGCTAGAGCACCCTGATAAGCCATCACCTCAAAAGAGAAAACAGTAGCATGCCTTCCCACCTCCTGCTTGTGGCTTTATCAAGGTATGAGAAGAACAGGTTACACCATGAAAGATGTCACACACGCTGCAGCAATGGAGGGGAAGAAAATTTGTCATTTGGCTGCCGAGCCTGGTGCTTTGCTACAAAAAATCCCACTGCACACTAATGGTGCCTTGTGTGCGGAGCACTAGGAAGCCTTATTTCCACACCGTGGTAGAGAAACAACCACCATGGCTGTCAACTTCCACGTAAGGCTAGCTGGGTCACAGTGTGCAGTGAAAGCAGAAATAACATGTATTTTATTTCTCTCAGTGCAACACCCACGGGCTCTAAGCAGGGGTGCTGACCCCTGACAGGGAATTCGACCAGAGCACCAAACGTGGGGCACACACTCTGCACAAGCTGCTCACCATCCAAACACTACAGAGCAGCAACACAACAGCTTATTTCTCCTCCCATTCTCCACACAGATTTATCTGCAGATGTTAAAAATTGCTTATGGCCTACACAGACAAGAGTTGCCCCAAGCTGCAACAAAGCCTCTTCTCTGGATGCTTCTTTCTCTTCTGAAGGGTATGTTCTCTGAAAGTTGCACACATTTGTTTTCACACTCAGGGCAAGAAACCTTAACATCCAAGATGTCTTACACAACCAGGCTTCATTTCACTGCTTATGTTGAGAGGTTGAAAGAAACAAGTGAAAATACAGCACAAAAATACAGCTGACGTTAGTTATTACCTTAATAGCCTGCTCTTATTCCATATACAGGCTAAGGTGATCTAAGGCAACCTGCATCTGCATTCCTATTCCCACCTTCAGAGGACTCCCTTCATGTTCTTCCATTTCCAAACCTGTTCTGTTCCTGAAAGCTGCAGCAGCCATGCACAGCAGTCACAATAACTTTGGCAGAACTCCTTGAACACGTCACAGCAAAAGTTAGAAAAGAGTAAAAAGACAGCCTGAAAATACATCACAGGGCTGGAAAGGTCCAACTGGGGAAGTCTCCATCTTCATGAGAGCCTTGAGATCATCTCAAGCACTACCCTCACACAGAAAGACACCAAGAATTACTTAGTGCTTTCAACCCAAGACAGGTGAAAAGGTCAGGGATTTGCACTGGAGTTTAGCGCCCTTCTCCATCCAGCTGGCAACCACCACCTTCCAGCAAGAGACAGGCTTGTCAGTGAGGCAGCAGCAAGCAGCCTCCCCCAGCTCTCCCCTTCCTGTCCACCAGCTCAGGAACGTGGGCACAGATCCCAGCGTTTGCCGAGATGTCAGGAGGGTTCAGCTAAAAACACAGCAGCAGCAGCAGCTGCACAGTGCCCACCTCCAGAGGCCCTGGCAACCCTCAGGAGAGGAGACAGCAGTTCCCTCACGTGTGCCCAGCCTAGGCTTAGCCCAGGTCAGTGCTCCTCACCACGCTCCGTCTGCAGTGCTGAGGCACTCCACACAGTGCAGGACCCCAAACCGAGCATTTACGGAAAATACAGCAATCATTAGCATTACATTCACAGTGGGAACACGAGGATTTTACTGATTCCATGCCCGTGCCTGTCACCATCTCGGTAAATCTTCAGAGTACGTTTGCCTGGCAAGTTTAGGGTCTACAATATATATATCTTCCTACATTACAGAGAAGAATAAATTAAATGCAAATTTGTTTTAAATGTCAGGCCATCAGTTCTTAGCCTTTCCAAACAAGTAAGAGGTTTTAAAGCACTTTTTCCAGTGCTTGCAAGGTGTCAGGGTGGTCCCATCATCAGACCTTTCTGGGCTGTTCTCACAGGACTTGCAAAACACTCTTCCTCACGCAGATACTACATTCTGTCTCTGGCTCAGAGAACTTCCTTATTTCTAAGACATGAGCTGTCAAAACAAGCATCTACCCACTTGTGATTCAAAATTTTTTATTAAAATCTGTCAAACACAATTAGCCTGAAAAAACAAACATATGGTTATACAACAAGCAGCACCTGAAGCACTGAAGAACTGTTTTACCTCCTGCACTAGTGCTTGCATGAAATAACAAGATACAAGACAGCAATAGAAAGACTTTCAGATGCAGCTACAAGAGAAGGTCAAAGCCACCACAAAGTCTCTTTTCTAGGTTCAGGACCATTCAGGTCACTGACCAAGTACTCGTGCATTGAGGGAAACATAAGAGGCTTTATTAAGAGATGCCCAAACAACACCAGTGAAAAGCCATCACTGCCATTGAAGAGGACACTGAATTAAAGACCTGCAAGAGTTTAAATCGTACTTCCCACGACTGTGAATTACCTGAAGTATGCTGAATATCTGGGTCAGAGCTCCAAGGTGAACAGACCTAACAACGCTCCTACAGGGAGATTCCCCACAGAGACGTCTTTCCTGCTCCCTCAAAACACTATTATATTTTACTGGAAAAAATAAGTAGTCATTTTTAAAAATCCTGATAGCACGAAGTGTCAGGGCCACTGCAGAGCTGGGAACACTGCCACGCAGGGCTCACTCCACCCTCCCTCCCACGAAGGGCATCCCTGGGGGATGCAGCAACGCAGACACCCTGCATGAACACCAGGGTGAAATAACATTTGAGGAACTACATTACCCAGCTTTAGACAGTCTAATGGCAAGCCTGTTCAAAATAATCAGACCCTCTGCCCAACACGGTGGCATCACTTCGCTCCAAACACACCACGGAGGGAGAAACTTTAAAGATTGAAAAATCTGGGAAACAAAATACTTTTGTAAATCTGCACTTGGGGATACGGAGCTATTAATATTGTGCTATCTGTATATTTAACTGCTTGCAATGTCTGTCAGAAAAAAACTAACCAAAGTTATGACGCAATTTACTAAAGCGAAAATTTGATGAGAAACTCACTTGACAGTTAACAGCAAATTACTGCAAAAGCAAACACACCAATTCTGTTCACCAAATACCTTTTTCAGACCACCATTTGAGCATTCCTTCCCTCATTCTTTTTTCTACTGAAAACAGCACATAGCTACAAAACCTGCATTGTCCCAGCTGCCATTCAGTCCCTCATGAAGCCCAGGTCTCCAGCACAACACAAAAACACTCAAGCATTTTCTCTTGGAAGGGAAGGAGTTACGTGCCTGATGTTTTCATTCCGAGCCTGCACAGGCAATTTGTTTACGACATCATTACGTAAAAAAAATGCACATGTGCAAAGGCAAGGTAACAAATTCTTCCTCTCTCTTTGCCCAGGACAGTTCATAAGGGATGGAAAGCGGAGCCTTCTACCACAACAGGACATTTCTTTTCTTGCCATTAGTAAAATGGGACAAGCTGTAACAAAAATAGAACCTACAACATCAGAAGAAACCAATTCTGGCTCTTCTCAGAGAACAAAGGAAGGAAGGCGGGGACAGGAATGACGGGATGCCAAAGAAGGGGAAGGACTCCCACATTTTTCACCCTTTAGCCCACTCCACCTGCAAGCCTTACCCAGGCAGATCTGCTGACTCCTGAAAGGTGGAAATATAAGATTAAAGCATCACAGACAGCATTTGCTACTTGTCAATGCAAGACACTACGTTCAGTTTTGGAAACCACTCACAAAGAAAGTTTCAATGTAAATGCCTACTAAGTTTCAAGTAACACAAAAATAAATGAAAGAATGGAAAGCAGTATTACTCCTTATAAAAATCAGTACATAGCCTGTCTGGAACACCCAACTCTGAGTTCTGAGCAGGTGAGAAGAGATAAACCAAAAGGAACCTTTTATTTCTCCTGCACAACCAAGACTGCAATACTGTATACTGTGTACACACTGGTGCAGCAATGACAATTCCTCCTCATACACCAGCTAAATCCACTGGGCAACACAGACCTCAAGCCAGCTTGCCAAGGACGCAAGTTAAAGAGCAAAAAGTGGCATTATTTTCCCACAAACAAAACCAAACAGTAAATTCAGGATAGTGTCCCACAAAAACCCGCAGCTGAGGTGTGAAATGCTCCTCACCCAACCAGATCAATGCACTGGTGAGGAGCATCCCTCTCTTCCCCTGAGCAGAATGATGCTTCCCTATGAAAAAACCAGTTGCCACTGAAGCTACAGAAACTACTTACAAACCAAAACACTCACCTCAAGACAGACCAGCACTAAGAGGATGTTCTGCTGACTTCTTGTTTTGAAAAACAATGTAAATTATTCGACAACGCCAGGGACTGCCAGCTTCTGAAGGTCAGGACAGTTATGAACTGGATCACCACCCCAGCCTGAGAGCCTGCCCTTCCTCCCACCAGCACAGGGAAGGGTCAAGACAACTGATTTTGAACTACCACACAAACCTAATGGAAACATAACTGAGCTACACCTGCATATGGATCACAGGGGTTTTTACTTTTTTTTAAATAGAAATGTTATCCCATTTTCTAATTCTCCATTCAGTTTATTGAATGAAACAAATGACAAAAAAATCAGAAAATAAACTTGTCTGTGGTCAGGCAAGCATCCAAACACCCAGTGTAAGCTACAGGCTGTGAAGGTAACGAGATCACAGAGAGCAACATTCGAGCTGGGTCACATTGAGGCCAAATCGATTAAAAGGCATCCACAAGCACCCAAGCTGACTGAACAGCCCCAACACAGCAACACTGCAAGAGTCTGTGCTAAACCTGTTTGTCAGCAACAATTACACACAGCCATGGCCTCATTATCACCAACGGGCACTGAGGACAATGCACAGAATATGCATTGATTAATATGCAGACTCTAAGCTTATTTTGCTATGGAAGAGGGGATGTGTGGCAAATCAATTAAATCCACCAAATTAACCTAAGGACAGGCTTCCAGCCAGTAAAAGAACTAACTGGCTGTGGCATCATCCCTTAACACACTGATATAAGGTGTAAGTGCTTACAGAAACTCAGAATCATTCAGGTTGGAACAGTCCTTCGAAATCATCAAGTCCAACTCTTCCCCCAGCGCTGCCGAGTCCACCACTGAACCACATCCCTAAGTGCCACACCTACACGTGTCCCAGTCTGGGCCAGGACAGGGTTAATTTTTTTTACAGTAGACAGGAAGAAGCCATGGCCAGGCTACTGTTATTTGATATCATCTCACATTGTGGCAGGCGAAATGGTCTGGTATTGTTTTACTTCCCATATAAATATGGTTTCTTTGTCTTATATCTTTTGTTATTAATATTGTTGCTGTTACTGTTCATTTTTCTGATCTCACTGCTCTTTCCAGTAAATTGTCCTTGTCTCAACCCATGATTTTCACCTTTTTGTGCCTCCAATTCTCAACTCCATCCCAGAGCAGGGAAGGTGGAGGTGGGGAGCCAGGGAGCGGCATCTGGTTTGGGGGAGAGAGCACGAAATTGGGGAATATCATTCCTAAACCACAACAAAAGGTCTTTTAAACCCCTCCAGGGATAGTGTCACCACCACTGCCCTGGGCAGTCTGTTCCAGTGCTTGACAGCCCTTTCAGTGAAGAAATTTTTCCTACATCCAACCTAAACCTCCCCTGCTGCGACTTGAGGCCATTTTCTCTTGTCCTATCGCTTGTCACCTGGAAGAAGAGCTCGACCCCCAGCTGGCTACACGCTCCTCACAGGCAGAGTGTTAAGGTCTCCCCCTAGCCTCCCCTGGGTCCCATCTGGTGCCACAGTTGTGTCTACGGGGTCACTGACCATTTCCCCTTGGATTACAGGGCTTCATTCTGCTCCCTGCTCCAGGGGCTGGGTACTCAGGGAACAACCGGTTTTAGGATTAGAGACCAAGGCAAAGAAGGCATTAAGAACCTCAGCCTTTTCTCATTTTGTCACCGTGTTTCCCTGTGCATCCAATAAAGGATGGAGAACCTCTGTACCCCTTCTTTTCTTGCGAGTGCATTTATAAAAACATTTTTATGGTCTTTATGGCAGTAGCCAGATTAAGTTCTAGTTGGGCTGTGTGCCTTCTAATTTTCTCCCTCCATAACATCACAACATCCTTGCAGTCCTCCTGAGCTGCCTGCCCCTTTTTCCAAAGGTCATAAACTCTTTTTTTCACCCCCTCCCTGAGTTCCAGCCTCTCTGCTCAACCTGGCTGATCTTCCCCACCTGCCCATCTCCCAGCACGTGGGGACGGCCCGTCCCTCCACATCAACGTTCGTGCCATCCGATTTTCCTTTATGGAACCGGTTCTGACACCGGGCATAGGCCAATCCCGCCTCGGCAACACCTCCATGCTGGATGAGCTGTGATCCTCACTACTGTGCTCCCCTCACGGAGCCTTGTCCCTGTCACACCAGGAAGCAGGGAATTTCTGCGGGAACCGTCAGCAGGCGCACAAGGAAGTGCACAGTACCCTAAACAAGAAACCTCCTTCTCTTCTTGTCCACACGCAACACTGCCCTAAAAATAACTCAAAACAAGTACATTGTGGGTTTTTAATAGCTACAGCACTGAAGAGGAGTCAATGACAGAAAAAAAGCCCGATTTTGGCTGCTCTTTGTATCACTACTCCTGACTATAAACACGACACCAACGTTTTATTTTTATCCCAACTCAACAGAAACTGTGAGGATACAGAAACAATAATAGATGTTCTTTCCAAGTAGGATGATCCATAAAGGCCAAGCAGCCATATAAAACACCATCCACCTCTAAAACAGAATCATTTTGAGTACCTGCCAGGCAGAAGAATTCAAATGTCTCCTAGTACTTCTCATTTACGCTCATTTCAACGTCAGCTACAGCAGAAGGATAAAATTATTAGCAGAAACCACTTTACGAGTGTTGGCTAGTTAAAACCTCAAGGCTTAAACCACCTTGAGTTCTTCTTCTTGCACCATTACTGTATCCCACAGGACCTCAGAACTCCCAATCTTAAGCACATAATCTTACATGCAACAGCGCTGTATTTTGTAAATTGTAAATTATGTTTATTTTCAGGGCAGTTTTCTTCCATTTCAGGACAAATTTGGCACAGTAGAAATGCAGAAAAAAAAAGGATGACTCCCAGGCTGGCAGGACTTTCCCTTCACTGAAAAGCTGGCATGCTTTTTTGTCCCGCACACCAAAACCAGCCACCTGTGGTCTCCACAATCCCAGATGGCTTGCAAATGATGGCCTTCATTCTTGGAGCAGCAAAGCTCTGAATTTGAACCAGACAGGCCGGGACCACCCCAGGCCCACACACCCGGCCCTGCCTCCAGGTCTGCGTCCGTCAGAGCTCACGACTGATGCTGTTTGCCTCACTTGACATTACTACAAAATATGGAATGGTATCCTCAATAGATCACAAGTGCTGAAGCTGCAAGCACGTAGTCTCAAGTGACATAATGAAGCCTAGAATGTAATATAAATAGGAAGTGTTTTTATGGCGGAGTGCTGAGATTCCAGCTTATGTAGGTTTAGGAGTCCTGCCACCACAGTCAAACATTTCCTCTACGTCATCAAATTTCATATCTGGTTTCTCTGTATCCTGAGTCACAAGCAACCTCAGTCTAGGTGTCACAAGGCTATTCCAACCTAACTGGGGCAGATGACAGAGGCACACACACATAAACCCCTCACGACTGCTGCATGAAGCCCATGCCTCAATCTCCTCATCCCTGCAATCATGCACCAGTCCCAATCAATGTCAAACCTTAATAACTTCACACTATTCCTACAACAGCAACTACATGAACTTGGGTTTGCACGTCTTCTGCTCCCATGAACTTGTGGAGACCGAAGATTACCCTCAGAGATGCAACCTCAGAACAAGGCAAGTAGCCTAGCTTCCAGAGTGAAAGAGCTCAGACATGTCCCTCCAAGACAGGCAGAACATTTTATGCTTCCTCTCATCCTTATTCGAGAGAAGCAACTCAACATTTGGGGTTTTTTGTCAGCCACCTCCATACGTTTCCCCTCTGCTGCCAACCTAACATTGGAACAGCAATTCCAGCAGACATCTGAAAGCCACAAGTAATGCTTTGGTGAGAATATTACTGCTCTCCATGAAGGTTCATTACACTTCCGAAAACACTGCTTGCTCTCTGCAAAAGAAAGCACTGTTGTTCAGATGTGAGCTGCCATATCCAGCTGTTCCTCTTCATACCCTCACAGCTCCAACCTTTCCTCGCTTGTAAGGCCCTGACAGGCAGCAGAGCCCAGTCTGGTGGCATCTCTGTCAGCCTGATTTATTTGCAATTACACGTAAGACAGAGTATCTCTCCCAGCAGTAACAACGACTGAGGAACACACGCTGGCAGGCAGTGCTGCAGTGGCGAGAGAACTGCAGTCACTGCTCCTCCAAGTACATTCAGCTCCGAGAGATGCAAAATGCCTATCAACGTGGTGTGTGCTTCAATTATACTTGGCCATTTATCCCACCTGCAGGACCAGGTTTGTAACTGGCCTGCATTGAACTTGACTGTTTTAAAATACATACCACTGGTTGACTCAACAGATAATTAGCAGAGAAATACTCTACATTGAGAGAACAGTGTCTCACATAATGCACGTTTCTTCCTTATTCCCAGCAGACTAAAAACTGAAGCTCTCCAGATGATCATGAAAAAATGGGCATGTAAACCAATGAAACATCAAACTGGGACTATCATCTACATGACAAGAACTGACCATAGTTTTTTCTTCTTGCATTGCATGCCTTGAACATTTTTGCACTTCCAAGGATCACACTGGGAAATACCTACAGCTGTTGCTGAAGGAAGACACCGCAGTTCTGGCCAAACCTCTTTTCAGGACCTTGGAGTGTAAAATTTTAATGCAATGCTACAAAATGTTTCCAATGAAGGGCCATAATCAAGCTGCTCATTAAAGGTTTTTGAAATTATGGAAACAATGATAGTTATATTTCTTCTTATTTTAACTTAATTAAGCAGATCTAAACTATATATATTGATTGCTGGAAACTCTTAACAGATGGTTAGCTTAAGAAAAACATAAGAATAGATAAGTAGCATTTTAATTAGTCTGGCAAAAATTCTGAAAAATACATGCTTTTGGAGCATTAGCATCAGCTTTTCTGCAAGTCATCTGAGCATTTGACCATAAATTAACTTAATTATAAATGTGTGCTTCTTATAAAAAATTATTAAGAACTACCTCAACTCAAGCATAACATCTGAACTCCGCTGCTAAACCTAATTGTATTGTTCCTAGGAGGAAGTAAAAGATGAAAGCTGAAAAATAATTCAGGTGCTCAGTGAAGAAGACTTACCAGAATAGTATGGGATAGTAATTTACCAGCATCACAACTTTCAGCAAAAGACCATGAAAGTACAGGTAACTCTTGGAAATCTTTGCTGGCCTACATAAAACTGTCAGGGTGGGTTCTATTTCTTTTTCTAATTGTGTAAGTTTTCATTTTCTAGAGATGCTTTTGTTTGTTGGGTGATCTGGAGCGTTCAACCCTACACATGTGCAGTCACTGCTGTGATTCTGCCTGATGCCACGGAGCTGACGTTACATTTGTGCTTGTGCAGGCACAAAACTTTCAAATGAAATAAAGTCAGATCTCAGTATTGCCCAAGCTGCTACACTTCACCTCTCATTTCATTACCCTAGGGGTAAACAGAAGGATAATATTAGCAGGATGAATTTAATATACTATTTATTAAAGGGGAGGGGAGTGTAAGATAACCCCAAGCTTACATTTTCCACTCAAGCAAGCAAATACAAATTCAGAGGCACTAACGAGGCCTGTCCATCTGACTCTTTCCCCAGACAGGCACTAATCATAATTAGCATTAGTTATCTCTGAGATGCATACACAACACACAAGCACACCCAGTCTGCTACTCCAACAACCTGCAGTGCCACTTCAGACTTGGATTTCAACTACTTTATGTTTACACTCTATGGTCACTACCCTTTTTAGCAAGGGTCATTTTATTTTGACATCTACGAAGCTGTTCAGTACCTTCCTCAAAAACAAACCACACAAGAAACCTTGAGCCACCATCTGTGTTTTGAGTGATAATTTCTCTGAATTTCATGAGTTCCAAGTACTCAGCAGTTAGGGGGGAAAAAACAAACAAACCAAAACCAAAAAACAAACAACCAAAACCACATACACAGGTGCAGGTGAGGCATCGAGCTTTGCCAGCTGTAGCCTACATCCGACCATAACACACAAACCACATCAAAATGTCCTTACAACACCCACTTCTCAGCCAGGAGAGAATGCAGCAGCTGCCCCAAAGAAGGAAACTGTTCCTCGCTCTTGCACTGCTCCTTTAAGCAACAAACAACCTCAAAGCCCCTGAGGCTCCAAAGGGATGCCTGGGGAGCCCGGGTCCTGGACACACGCCCAGCTCAGCCCAGCACTTCCCATTCCCAACAGCGGATGTGACCATGCCCTCGGAGGAATGTGCTCACAGATTACACCAAGGAGTCAAGAGATATGGATTTGCAAGAGATATGGATTGCTTTAATCAGTCTTCCCCAAATGGCTGCATGCCATTTTTCTTCCCCTATAAAAATGGGAGTGATGCAAAAAAAAAAAAACCCAAACCAACAACCCAACAATATTCTCTTCAAGCTGAACTTTTTGCAAAGGCTATTTAAGACCATATACCCCTATTCCACTCATTTGGAGCCTTAAGACAAGGACAGTGGTGTGTAACCACAGCTTTTGGCCGTGGAGATGGCAAACCCAGTGCCCTTATTAGACAGGCGACACTGGGAAACAGGAGAGGCAGCAGCTCCTTACTTTACACCAGCCCACCAGAAGGAAATTTCCAAAGGAGTTTGATACTCATTTTTTTTCCTTTTAGGATGCACTGTCACATTTCTGACTGCAGTGTGGCAGCCACACTGCCTCTGACAAACAGAGTACAAGGGGTGACAGCTGCAAGGCGCTGTCCCTCGCACCACCTCTGCAGCCACGACTGCACTAGGCATGGAAGAGGTCCTGCAAAGCAGAACCACTGTTTCCACCCGTGAGCTTCACTCCCACTCACAACTATTCCAGTTATGTGCCGTGGGCACCTGTGAGGGCCAGCATGTTTCAGGTGTGTTCCTAGAGAACATTATCTGGTTGGGTTCCGCTGTGGAAGAAGTCATCCCAGACACCCCAAGACACCCCTGCAGCACAGCATGGAGCCCAGTGCACCTGCGCAACAGCACCTTCTGCTCACACGTGCTCGTGATTGGAACATAAATGCCAACAGAGGCACAGCACAAGGCCACCAACTTGAATCAAAAGGAAAGACCAAATCACAGACTCATCGAAGCGCAACTACTGTCCCTGCACAGAACGACCCCAAGAATCCCACCATGTGCCTGAGAACATTGTCCAAATGCTTCTTGAACTCCGGCAGCCTTGGGACCATGATCACTTCCCTGGGGAGCCTATTCCAGTGCCCAGCCACCTCTGGGTGAAAAACCCTTTCCTAATATCCAACCTAAACCTCGCTTGACAGCTCCAGCCATTCTCTCAGGCCCCATCACTGGTCATCCCAGAGAAGAGATCCTCCCCTCATGAAGAGCCTGTAGACTGCAGTGAGGTCTCCCCTCAGTCTCTTCTTCTCCAGGCTGAACAGACCAAGCGCCCTCAGCTGTTCCTCAGATGGCTTCCTCGCCAGGCTCTTCATCATCTTGGCAGCCCTCCTCTGGACACTCTCCAGTAGCTTTATATCTTTCTTACCTGAGGTGCCCAAAGCTGCACAAAGGACTCCAAGGTGAGGCTGCAACAGTTTCTTGAAACCAAAATGCTGCACCAATCCTCCCCATACTACTTCATCATCAACCTACTTCATCCTCTGCACTCACTGTGCTGACTGCCCCCTTCAAAGCTTCACTGTGATATTTTCCCCTTCAAGACTTAACAGGCCTTTTCACTGGGGTTTATCAACTGATAGCAGCACATGCCACATAGCCAGACAAGGCACAACTGCTTCCCAAAAGGCTCTAAAAATAGGGGTACAAAATGCACATCCTACCCCCAAAAAGGCTAGGCTTACGGAAGCTGGTCTTTTTTCTTCGCTTACACTGGCGAAGTTATTTGAAATAGTCCTCAGACCTATCAAACCTGCTGGCAGACTGACCACCACTGATGTGAAGTATGAATTCATTCAGCAGTGGTATCAGTTGCAGGGGAGAGGGCCATAATAACTGTTCAAAACTAGCGGGAGTGCCTCACCTTGTAAAGGTCTGAGCAAAGCAGACAAAAAGATGTGGCTAACAGGGGAACTGCAGTGCCTTCCCAGAGCCTGCTCTTTGGTCTGGCATGACTTCCCCAGGAGAAGGGCATCAGCAGACACCCCACTCCAGAAGAACATCAACTTAAAGAGCTAAATTTCATTCAGGAAAAAATTGTTTCCTTCTAACGCCTCAGAAAAATTATCTGTATAGGAACAGTACGTGCCTGCACGCGGAGAAGGGAAAACAGCAGCCCGTGCCAAGTACACCCACACGCTGTTGCAAACCAAAATATAAAGCAGGACGGCAAACACCGTCCCTGCACGGGGTCGGGAGGGGTGCTTCTGGAACACAACCATCACATGCAGCTGACACCCACGTCTGGCACTGCGGCTTCACGGCTGAGGACTGAAGGAGGGCAGCACAGACGGAGAGGCAGAGGTGGGGGCACAGCAGCAGTGGCGTGGGGGACAGGCTAAGCACGTAACAAGGCTGCATGCCAGTCCCTGAGACTTTCCACCATCAAAGTCAACACAGGCACCTGCTGAGCATCACCTTACCTAGGGATAATCATTGCAAGCAAAGCATGTAATTTTAATTCACCTTTCTCATCTCCTCCCATCATTAGCGGGGAAGAGAGAGAAATCCACCCTCAGACACGGGTGTGTCTGCTAACCCAGCATTAATAAAATATTTGCTGTATGCATACCTTCAAGTACAACTGGGCTACATATTTCAGTTTCAGACAACCAAACTCATTTTCTAACTCAGTTCTGCAGATAACTCCAGCTACTAAATGTGTCAGTGGCAGGAGGGTGACACGGATTTATGTAGCACATGGATCTAACAACCCACCTGAAGAAAAACAAACTACCCCAGTAACTACCACCATCACATAAAAGCACACATTTTTATTAAAAAGAAATAAACCTGTGTATAGATTTCTTCATAATATGCCTTGCTAATGCAAGGCAACAAACTGCAAAACCAAAAGTTTACTGAAAATTGAGGGGACGCTAAGGTAAAGCACTCTTATTCTAAGTGACAGTCTCTCTTTCATTAACACTGCATTTTTAGCCATGTCAAAACAAAATTTCCTTTTTCCAGCACTCCTGCGGCATGCTCTAAGAGAGCACTTTCCCAAAACCCCCCAGCTGTGTTGTGAGTGCCAGCGATCCAGCAATTACGATAAGCATTTCTGAGCACCTAATCAAAACAACACAAGCTGCAGAACTGCTTTGCTGACTCTGTTCTGCAAACACAAATTCATCACGAGTGTGCTGCTTTTGAAAACAAAGCCATCATAACCTTCCCATTTCTTGGCTGCTTTGGGGTTTGGGGTTTTTTTTAAGCTGTATGAAACTCATGCAATTAACTTGTCAACTGTTGCTTTACAAGCCACTTGCCCATAATTGTTCCTTATAAGAGAATCTATCCTGCATCCTTAAACCAAATCCAGGCACTGCATACAGCTAACACAACATATTGTACACAAACCTGCTACACCAAAAGCAAAAAGACCAACAACAGTCATTATTCTGGGCACCAAAACCGTTTTTTAATACAATACATGTGACGTGAAAAACGGGAGACTCAGTTTCAAGGACACTTTTAAAGTATGTTGAAGAGGGAGCTACCAAGGGTTCTGTAAAAATAAAAACAGAAACACACACAAAGCCATCCCAAAAAAAAACCCACCCAAAAAAAAACCCCCACCAAGATTTCATGATTGGTGTTTTTTTAATTAAGAAATTAAGCATCATTTGAGGTCTGAGACAAAAAAAAAAGATGGGATAGAAAGTTTTTAAGCAGACTAAGACAAACCAACGGCACAAATCTGTAAAATTGTATTTAAAAAGACAAGCAAAATTTTAGTTTAACTCCTATTTCACTTCTACATTCTTTTTATCTTCTGGCCTTGATACTCATACTTACTGACTAGAGAAAAACCCTCTCTGAAAGACATAGGGGTGTAGTCAGAATTCCCCACATGCAATTAGTGACAGCCATCCCCTCCTCACCTGCACTTTAAATAAAGTCTCCAAAGTAACACAGAAACAATAAACATTATTTTAAAGGAAGTTCTCCAGAAAGCTGTGACCTCCCTGGTTTCATAAAGGAAAAGGCAAAACTCACACATAGCACAGCATCTCCTACGGATTTCCAGGAGCAACGTCCCAAGAGGGCAGGCAGGCCACCACCACCTGCATGCCCTTCTTGCCCCAGGTGCATTTTCTCCTTTCAAAGCACAAGCAGAACCATACAGGGGACATGGCACACAAATTCAAAGCCTTCCATGCTCCTGACACCACACCAGTTTAGATGCCATTAAGTGATTTGGCTGCAGAGGTCTGAAAACGTTGAGACACTTCCCAACGGAATTTTTATGTGCTTTTTAGGACATGTAACTGAAGCCATGGGAACAGCTGGCTCAACATACTCCCCCTTTCTTTTCTGAAGACTTCAACTCAGTTCTAGATTTCTGTACCACCTGGCTTAGGAAGAAAACTTGGTATCCTATGACATGTACTGTTCATTGAAATAAAGCAGAGGAAGGATGAATCTGCAAGGCACGTATTACCAATATCTATGGGCTTTGTAATAAGGAAATGCTAAACCACCTAAGGATTAATTTGTAACTGTAAGGCTTTCTTTCTATTCATCTGTTGATGGGTGTTGATTTTTTTTCCTAAATGAACCTTATATTGCATTGTCCCTCCTGAAACAAGAATTAAAACTGTCAGAACTAGATAAAAGAAGCTGAACACCAAAACAGATCCGACAGACAGCACAGACCAACCTCACCAGAATTACAAGAGTTTACTGACTGCACAGTAAGCAAGAACAGGATTTTTTGTTGGTGTAGAAGACACTCAAGCCCCTCTGGACCTGGAGTGTTGGATCCCAGAGAGGCAGGAGAACCGCAGGGGAGGAGCAGCACCAGGACCCCAGAGCTTGGCAAGGAGACAGAGACCCCAGTATTCCCCAAAGGCTCACGTGGCGCTGCACACCAGCCTCAGTTGTTACAGCAACACAGGAGCTATCACTCCTAAAATACATTATTTAGTGATCTTCCTCACAAGGGTTGGCTTCTTTCTGCAGACTCAGTCATTTAAAAAATGAGAGATATGAAAATGCATTAAGTACTCATTATCTGTTAAGGCCATTTACTACTTGAGCCAATTTCTTAAAAATTTGTTTCTTTCTTCCTTGAAAATTTCTGTTTTGGAGAGCCACAGAACGGGGCTGAAAGCATGGAGCAAAGACAACCCTCAGCTGATACAATGCAGACTTAGCACTATCCAGCAGTATCCAGGGTCTTTAATTTTCTACCGGTCCTGCCAAAAGAAAATCTTTCAAAGAGTTCAAAAAACTCATCACTCACTTTTTAGCACAATTTAACACCAAGGACACTTTCCACTTTGCCTCCTTTAATAGTTCTGTAAATATTACTGCATTTTTACCAGTGAAATCCCAAACCATAACAACCAGCTTGTCAAAGAAAACACAACAGGTATAAAAAAATAAATCCATCAAGTTTAAGGCTTAATTATGTTTTGGTAACACCAAAACCTATATCCTAAAATCAACAAGCAAATAATTTATGCTGTATCTGCAAACAGTCCTACTGTCTACAAAACATGGTATGACCAGGTATTCCCCTCAGGGTGTGTGGTTAAGGCAGTGGGAGCTGCAGGTGGGAACAGAATTTAAATCCACGACTGGAACAGAGACATTTGATCTGAGCTCTTCCACATCACAGGTTATTGTTGCACTTCTCCTGTTTACGATGATGAAGCCAACATCTTGCATTCATCTCTGTGGAAAATTAATTCTGCAGTCTTCACATCTGGAGGCAAAAAAAAAATCTGTTTCTCTTCTCAGCTTGCCCCAAGCCTGTACTGCCAAAAACATGTCCCCAGTTTCCTATGTGCATGCCTTGCAGACAGAGTACTTGGCATGCCTTTCCTTGCCTGGTATTTCCTCTTTGTGGAGGCAAATAAGGCACTTTTCAGTCTTCATTTTGATAAATTAGATTGTTTTTCTCATCTGGTTTATACCTCCAGGGCTGAAATTAATATTTTTTTTTTTAAATGAGCCCTATCCATCAGAGACACTAATTTCTGTCCCAACTCTCTCTCTTCCCTATACCCTTCTCAGAGAGGATGGCCCAATACTCAATACAGGTTCCAGGCCCCAACATCTCTCTTAAAAAGGAGGCAGTCACTTGATTGATTATCAAACTCAATGTCAAACCCTGGTGTGACAGAACCACACAAAACTCAAGGCTTCCACCCACTACTCTTGAGCCCCACAAGTCAACAGCGCTGTGTAAGTCACATTTTCTCCCTCTGCTCATAAAAGGGGTACATAACAGCCTCTTGTTACTTTGAAGTTTTCTTTCAAGTGACAGATTAATTAAAACTTTCTCCCTCTTATCAGTTAAGAGATGTAATTTCCTTAAAACACATTACAAACATTTATGCATGCACTGATATTCAAGCATGCCCAGCCCCACTCAAATCAAAGTGGATGCTTCAGACGAGACAAGCAACCTATGTCAGTCTCAATTTTTAGAGCCTGAGCCTTGACCTTCAGTTATTTTGCCACTGCCCACAGCAGTTCTGTGAACGGTTTAGCATTTGTGTTATAGCTATGAATTAATCTAAAGGTGTTTTGACAAATTCTAGATCTCATTTGAGTATGCTTTCAGAAACAGTTTAGACTGATTTCAGGGTTAAACGCTCTGATTTAATTTTACCTATTCATCGGCAATCACACTTTGTCTCCAGCTGTCCACTGGATTTTCTCACAAACACCTCCAGAAAGGCACCAGTTCCTCTGACCAAAGGAGCACCCCCGGGGCCAGAGCAGGGACGTGATGAAGGCAGTCAGGGAGAGCCAGCCATCCTCCCTCCCTGACGGCACAGCAGGAACTGCACCTACTCCTCTCCCACCCACCCATCCCATCTTGGCCACACACCAAACAAATCCCAGGCCAACATGCGCTGACTTTTGTCAGAGGCCTCCCTTCGGCCTGGAGCCCAACAGGAGGCTGCCAGGGAAAGGAGAGGCGCTCCACCTCCACAGCTCAGAGATGCGATCACGGCTGTGAAGAACACTCTGCACACAGAAAAGGAGAAAATGGCTCTTCAGGTGCTACAGCTGGCAGGAGAAAGGACAAAAAAAAAAAATCCTGACAACCGATATTGCCGCAATGAGAACGAACGAGGACAATGGCGAAGCAGAAACAAATCTAAACAGAAAGAAACTGCCAGTGTTCAGGTGCCCCCAGGAGACTTCACACGTCCCTCACTCACATGTTTGTGTTTCTGGGCCTCTTATTTGGTCTTTTAGGCTTTCCAATTCCCCTTCTTACCCTCCTGCATAAAATGTAAACGTTAAATCGTAATTGGGGGGGAGTTGTTTTATTTTGTTTTGTCTTTTTTTAAAATGAAGTAAAGCTGAACGTCCTCATGATAAATCCTATTCTTCTGTATGCTGAGATTACAGATAAATTGTCATCTGCAAATTGCTGGCAATCAAGCACTAGGAGATAAGCAACACTGAAAGAAAGATAATCTGGAGTTCCAAAATTCTCAGTTTAAAAAGCTTGTTCTTAAGCAACTTCAGCATTGCCATCCCTTTAAGACTTAATGCAACTGAGGACAGAACTGGCAAAAGAAAACAGTGAAATTGTGATGCTGAAGTATGTGTCATTAAAAGTGATTTTATTCTGCTTCACAGCTAAGAGAACCAGGCAGAGGACAGACCAGGCACACGTAGCAGAGCTGCAAAAGAATATCAAACAACCCCACAGCTTAACACATGTGGCAGGTCTAGATGTTCACTAATGCTGTGCATGCACAAATCCCTCACATTTCCATACTGGAAGCACTCAATATTTAGATTACAATCAATCAACATTTAGTACACAATCAATCAGCATGTAGTACATTTAAATTTACAACACACATGAAGAAGAACAAAAGAAAGTACCCAAAATAATGGATGCTCTTTTAAAGACACGACCTTTTTACTGCTTTGCGTTTTCTTCCCTTCCTTGGTTTACCTTCCCCTGGGTAATATTGCATTTTCCACTGTTTATATAAACAAATACGTACATATTATATAGGATGTATACTAAGGAGAGGTTTTTCCAAGGAAAAAAACAACTAGAAGCCATTACTTAGTTTATGAGGAGCTTTAAAAAATAACTACAGCTGAATCAAACCTTTAACTTTTTTACTTTAGAAAAAAACCCTACCTCCCCTTGTTTTCAGGTAAGGCATAGGGAACAAATGTAGTTACCATCTGAATGATGAGAAAGCAGAATGCAATAACTCTATCAGTTCAGGATTTCACGTTTCAGATACAAAACTGCAGCTACAAATAAATTTACATAAATAAGCACAGAAAAAAGAACAAGTTCACCCTTAGTTGTTTGTCACAAAACTATCATGGTATCTCACAAAGCAGGGAAAAAACCCCACCCCTTTCCAGAGACCATAATTTAGAGAAAAATCAATCTACAGGGTTAAATCTTCAGAATGAGCAATCTCTACTTTAAAATTGTGCTGATAAGGTAAGATAAGGCTTGCTGCAGGCACAAAGACAATGTAATAGCATGACAAGGAGATTGGAAACAACTCCAAAATCCTGCCCCACCTCTATCTTTTTTAATGTGTATGGCCACTGGATACTAATCCTAACTTCTGGAGGTGGATGAGGCAGCAATTTTCACCTTCACCACAAAAAGTTAATGGTACACTTCAACTCTACTAGAATCAGGTAACTGTCTTACCTAAATTTAAGTTGTGTACATGTAAACTCCTGTTTCACAGCTTCAAAAACCTTGAAGCCCCATATTAATACAGTTCCCCAAAAACACAGGGAATTTTCTACCCTCTCCTCATCTTGAACTCCTAACATGTGCTTTCTTTTACTAACTGTAATTCCAAATAGATGTTGTAAATCACACAAATGATCGTATTGGATCACTTGGGTAGCCTGCTCTGAAAAGAAACCATTTTTAAATGCTTTTACTAACAGGTACAACCAGTTTTGCCCCATTCCTGTCATATGCTTTCTGCTGTGCTTGAATAGGTAAGTTCTGCTCTGGGGGAACACAAGACCAGATGAGGAACAGGGAAATCCTATCTGGATTAGCTAAAAATGGGTCAGTGGAAACTGAGTGGAGTCATCCATCCCTAAATGCACCTCCTTGGAGATTTCTGCTTTTTACAGTGACTTGACACTAAGTTTTAGCAATCAGGCACTCAAGAGGGATGAGATGTGAAAAGACTGTTCATGCCCTGCTGCAAGTCACCAGAGGGAGGCAAAGGGACCAACACCTTAATTAAATTCTACTGCCCAAACTTCAATAAATGTGGTTTTGGAGGCTGCCCTCTTCCCCGAAGAAGCTGCCAGCTCTTTTAGCTGGGCCAGCTCGATTGCTTGTGGCCCGTTTCCAGCTCAGGTCTCCGAAATGTTCCCCAGAAGATGACACCTACCAAAAAACCACACAGCTTGTTCCTGTCAGCACAGCACGGGACCCTAAAACCAGCCTAGAGAGGGGTCACAGAGTGGTGGCCACTGGAGGAGCAGGAGTGACAGCTCTCAGCAGCCAGCTCCTGGGTGAGCTCAGCTGCCAGCCAGTGGTTAGCTACTGCCTGGAAAGAGCAGCTGGACTGCAAAACCACACAGCACGCTGCCTTCATGTGCTCCTCTGCTGGAAGGGCCCATGGAAGGGCCACCACCTGACCAGGAACTTCGTTACTTTTGGAAAGCCTTGTAAATCACTTCAGCCTATACTTACTTACCCTTTAATATCTAGTCCTCAAGAGAGGATCAAGCTCTCCTGAACTTGGTGAGGGGACCATCAGGAAAACAAAGCCAGATGTGCTGCTTCCCAGCTGAAAGAAGCCAGAGCACTCACACTGGGAGCTCCAGTAAGGAAACCAGCAGCACCCACACCTACCACTCTCTCCTGTTCCTGTTAATTCACGCAGGGCAAGAAACCTGCAGCACACAACCCCAGAACAGCGGTGTCCTTACTGTCAACAGCTGGTGTAAGGTTTTCAAGCCTTCTAAAAAAAGATCACTTACTTTAATATCTTTACTTTCACACCCCAAGATGTGCCTGTCACCTGGAGAGCACGTTCTGTGAGCCACTGCATTGATCACACCCTGTGGAGTGTGCTGCCCCTTATCCTGATTTCCATCGTGTGAAACTTTTGTGTTGCAATTACTTAAATCATTGTTTTACTAAAAAGTGCAGAATCAAAACAATCCTATATCCTCCATACAGCAAGGAGCTTGAGGGGTGGGATTCATACACACACACACACACACATATATATATATATATATATATGCAAACACAGTAATTGGCTTTCATTCAAACAGATCTCCTTGAACAGAGGCTATCACCCCCATCTATTTTGTTTCTCTTTTGTTATATGATTAAATTCTCACAAAGAAAGGTAAATATTTTCAGTGGCTGGAAGCATCTGGAGAGTTTTTGGAATCTACATCAAGATTTAATAATCAGGTAGCTCTCTAAAGATTTTTTTGGTAAAAATAAAGAAAAAAGATGAATACCCAGGTTTCAGAACCAATGTCACATTGCAATCAAGGGCAGAAAGGTGACTTATTTAGGGCTTAAGACTCAAAGCCACACACAGCCGTTACTGGCTGATATTCTCAGCTGGCTTGTATCTCCAAAAAGGGCAGAAAATGTGCTTTGAAGACCTCAGCTGTAGGTTGAAGGAGAGTCAAGGGACAGCAGGCAGATTCCAGACCAGGCTGTGAGAATGAGGGCTCATCAGACGGAGTGCATTCAGCTCTAAACAAAAAACAGGTCAGAGTGAAAGTTTAACTTCTCTTAAGGCTCCTTTGACTCCAAATTATTGCAGGCTCAAGCTTGCTATCGACATTGCTCCAGGCATTCCTCAGCCTGGCAGCAACTGTTGTAAACTCTCATCACAAGAGCATGCTCTAAGAGTTAGCCAAGCTTACAGAAAGTCCTCGTTCTGTATTTTTTCAATTTGCTTTACTTTTAATCTTCTTACGCCGCAGGATTTTTTTTTCAAAATCCCCAGAATTTAAATCCAATAAAACACAGCTCGAGACTTACGTGTTAAAACCACACCAGGCAGCTCACCTAACAACGTCACTGAACCTATTACCATATATAAACCCAATTATATTTTTATCAGCAGCAAACTAGAACTTCATCTCTTCATTGCCTGGATGTGAGGAGGTATGTAAGTGCCTGCTGATTTAATACCTTCTATGCACTAATAAGACACACAGATGTATGCATATAGTGATGCTAAATGTAATACATTCTATATGCAAATATGTTTGGGGTTAAATATATTTGCATGCATGATCTTGATACATTAGGTGCTTTAATGCATTATGTGTACGCACACATGTTTATACACATAAATGGACATTTGACAAATACAATTTTTATTTTTTTTTTAACTCAGAAACTATTCTTTCAACTTCTGGTTATTGCACACCTCCTTTCGGAAGGTGTGTCGTGTCAAAATGACATCCATTCAGAGCACTCAGGATTGAGGATGTCAACCAAGCCTTGAGAATTTCGGCACACAGGTGAACCAACCAAACCATGGATGGAGCAGGCTGCCCAGAGAGGTGGCACAGGCTCTGCCCTCAGAGCTCCATTTTCAAGACTCAATAGCAGAAAGCCCAGAGTAACCTGGTCTGATCCCAGAGCTGGCCCTGCTTTGGACCAGAGACCTCCCTCAGCTGGCCCTATCTACCAATTCCTTGACCAAGCCTCCACACCCAACAGTTTGTGCTAGTTATTTCACTGAGTCACTAAAAATAATTATTCTGCTCAGAAAAACAGCTCTCAGTTTGTCAAGCCATTAAATGAAGTTACTATGCTCTTCAACTATTTTGCTAAGCTTTGTATTGGAAAAGGACAACTAATTAAAAGGAATTGTCATACCTTTTCTTCATACAACTTACAAATCAAACTGTTTATTATCCTTCACAGTTTAATAAACACATGCAAAGAGCAAGTCATGAAAAGCCAAAGGAGATCTATGCTTCTTGGAGGTTTGCCATGTAATTCAGCACTGATATATTAAAAGTGGATAAGGGAGATGGCTTACATCTGTCACACAAACAGCTCATGGGGGAAAAAAAAATTAAAATTTAAAAACGTGAAGGTCTTGTCATCTTCCTCAGGTTTTCATACATGTTTTGTGAAGGAATGCAGCAGTTGATCGTGCTTTTCTGTTACTCATTAATCAAACAAAAGACAAATGAGGGAGCAAGGGAGAAGCTTCTTTTTTCACTCTCTTCTCTGTCCACCTGACTGCCGAGGATTCTGACCAAAGCCCACAGTGCCTGCCCTGCCCCCTGCACCCACCCCAACAAGGCAGCATCTTAAACAGAAGAGCAAAAGGGACCCTGCAACAAACGCCAACCTTTGCCAGGGGAATTTGGGAACAGAATCGACACAAAGAGGAACTGAAAGTCTGTAACAGAAGCAAAGCAAAGGCTTCACTCCCCTTCCCACATTTAAATGTCTTTCTTGAAAGATCTACTAGGAAACTAAACAATGAAGAAACAAATATTTGAGGCCTTCACCTAAAAACCAAACAAACAAATGAAAAGAAAACCCCAAAACAACAACAATAAGAACCTATAAAGCACTACATTATTCAGTTTAAAGAAAAAAAGCTGTCAAGCAAGATAATTTTGTCTTTTTTCTGAGGGCCAGTTTATATGATACCAATGTCTTAACAACTTTATTTCAGTCAGCTGGTAAAGGAGTCTTGCTTAGAAACAGGGAGCTAGAGCAGCGAGCAGAACAGGCATGGCAGAAACCCTCACAACCTCAGCGTGCTAACGAGAGGAAATCCTGATTTATAAACCCGGATCATTCGCACAAATTCACTAGGCTAATTACTGTCTGTTGAATTTATTTACTGAAACCAGACAATTACTGAACAAGATTAAATCCAAAAACAGCTACTGCAGAATATGGCAGTTTCACAAACGATGACAGCTCTCAGCCCGTGGATTTCCCAACCCCAGTATGATTCACGAGAGTGTCAGAAGTAACATGCCAAGCAACCATGGCATCACCAGGACATCACTAAGGAATATTTCCTTTAAAGATGCATAAATTAATATTAATCTACCTGTAATTTTAGAAAGGAATTCTTCACGCGTAATATAAAAAGAATTTGTTTTGTTCCTGCTTTCCCTCTTCCTTATACCATTTACCATGGAAAGCAAAGTACAGGTTCTTTGCTGCTTTCCAGAAAGCATTTGTTAAAATGGCAGGAAAAGCATTTCATTTTAGAAAAGAGATCTACAGAAAATCTAATTCAAACATCAACATTTCACCCTTTAGCATAAACAGACAGTTCAAGTGCAGAACGTGCACACCTGCAATTTCTATTATGAAATATCTTAGTATTATAAAAACAAGTGGCTTGTTCAAAACATCAGCCTTACAGTATCAAGACTAACAAATGCCTGATCACGAGAAGACCAGATTTTAAAACCTACTCCACCATCAAGCATGAAGGGATAAATGCCAAGCCTCAAACATTCATATGGAATGACAGAACAAGACTGAAAGCTGCTGCAGAAACATCAGTGCCCATTTCAGTAAATGTTTCCAGGCAGAGGACGCCTCTCAAAATTCTGCTATCACTGAGGCAGACACCATTGCAGAGGTCTCTGAACGCTGACGTTCAGCTCTCCTGAACGGTTTTTGGTGCAAAATCCAACCCTCCTTTCTTCCAGCACCTTTACAGCGGCAACACCTACACACCTATCTGCAAGGCCACAGCTATAATGACCCAGTAGAAATGCCCATCCCTCTGTGGTCTATCCTGAAGTGTGGTCTCAATTATAAAACCTCATTTTTTACTTAAGCTACACACCCAAGGCAGATATTTCCTTCTATTGCATTCAGACAACAAATGATTGCAAGAAGCTGCTAAAACCCAAATGAGCCCTATAACTGAAAGCTTTAAATATCTGAGCATCTGTAGAACAGCTCAGCTCGATACATCCTGCTCAATGTTGGCAAGATCGTGCCTCAAAGCAAGAGGCTGTGGCTGGCAAGGATGGAAGGCTGGTATGAAGCAGTCTCCCCTTATTCACTGGTACAGGGGTACCTCCTGGGAAGAACACCTGAGCCGCAGACCTGCATCCCTCTGCCCTGGGGGGACCCCGAGCTCCAGTCTCTGCTTTCAGGCTAAATGCTTCCACCCACCTCACCCCCACCCAGCCCTGACCCCCCCGACAGAAGTGGGGATAGACACTGGAGGAGGACAGAAGCCGAGGTCTTCAGGCCGAAGCGTGACAACCAGGGAGCGCAGGAGACCGGGAGGTGACTCACCCCTCCCACACCTTTTCTGGGGGCTGGAAGTGCGGGAGGAACCGACACGCAGCCTCCTCCTCTGAGGTCGGGGCTTGCGCTTCCCCGAGCCCGCAGGGACCGCGGTGCGCGCACAGCCCCGGCGGGAGGGGAGGGCAGGGGAGGGGACGGGGGGACCCCCAGCCCCCGCCCCACCCCGGAGGGGACTCGGCGGAGGTGCCGCCCGGCCGGGGCGGGCGGAGCCGCACCCGGGGAGGGAAGCAAAGAGGGCGGGCAGGGGCGGCGGCGGAGGGGCGCGGGCTGCCGGCGCCTCCTCTCTGCTGCACTGCAGAGGCGCCATCTTTCCGCGCCTCCGCGCCGCCGGATCGCGGGGGGGGGCTCGGACCGGCCCCGGCCGCCGCCCCCCGGGCACCGCCTTCCCGCGGAGTCGTTGCGCCAGCCGGCGGGGAGCTCCCGCCGCCGCC